>NW_023610977.1:0-115000 GCF_013339725.1 Rhipicephalus microplus
CTTCCTATCCAACGGACGTCGCTAGCCATTGTCATCCTTGAGAGATTTCTCAGCGGTGTGAGATGGTGCTGAATAATCATCGTCTTATAATCACTTCTTAAACATACCCACGGCGTCAACGTAGCGAGATTCAGTCGTGGTCGAACCCACATTCAGTGTTGCTGCATCACCAGATAGAAAGCCTTTCAAGTAGTAGAATTCATTAAATGGCGGATGGTTGTACTTCTGAAGAATAAGCTGTTGGAATGGCTCCCAGAAGTCTGTTCACTCTAAGATATTTTTTTTAATGTAGGGCTCAGCAGGTGCGCAACCAATGTGACATAAATCTTCCGGGGTTATCGTGCCTGAAAGCCGAATCTGCTGTGACTTTACCGCTGGTAGCTTGTGCATGGCCGGCCGGAGCTGGTTTCACTTGGAATATTCGGCTACCTGTCTCGGTGAGCATGCTGACAGCTCATTTTAATATTCCGCTATAGCTGTGTACTACTTCTCGATACGTTCCATTGCGCTATACTGCTTATATTGTTCGTTTATCTGCGAGAAGTCGTCAATGCTAGCCGAGAGCCACTGCTTCACGCGAGGAACGCGCCTTTGGGCATCAAAAACCTGTTTCACGGCTTATAGCTTCGTGGTGTCGACACTAGCTTAACCTAGTAATCTTCGTGCGCTGTGAATAATTTTTGTGTTCTCAGGGCATCCTCCAGGTCATTGCCTTTCAGTGAATCTGTTAGGAGAGCACCGCTGCTGGCTGATGCCATTTCCCCAATGCCGATGCTCGCCTCTACGATTCGTGGAGTTCTCACCACCCGCAACGCAAAACGTGAGTAGAATCCCTGCTTGGCCGTGCGTAGAAGGAAGACTTGTCCACCCATGGGTTTGAGGCTCGAAAATATGTGGACGCTAAGAGGTTTTTCGCGCGGAATAACTATGCCTGAAGCCATCGTAACGCCTTGATCTAGCGTGTTCTACTGCTAATTCTTTGCCTTCAATAGTTGGCAGCGTTTATCATATCTTTAACAATTGCCTAATGAAAGCGTAGTACGTTTTCACTTCGCAAAAGGAAGAAGCATACGACGCCACATTACTTGCAGAAGGCAACTTTATTGGTGTAGAAATTTCGAGCTGTTTGTGTAACCTGCTTGACTAAGATCATGCACCTAAGCAGTTTCGATAGCACGCCACTGGGGATGAAAACCCATTGCAATTTAACGTAAATGCGCCTCGAACACACCGGCCATTCTGGTAGCGGAACCTTCTGCCAGAGGGAACTCCAATCGCTGCATAGGGGTTGCAACGACAGGCTGTGAAAAGAGAAACAGAGTGAAATAGCGGGTTTAAAAACTAAGGTATATATTACTCGGAAATATAACTCAGGCCTCTGCGAAGTATGCAGCACAGTCGCAAACAAATCTAGTGGAACCTCACTTCTCAATCCGCTTAGGAGTGAGGTTCTCATTACACATCTGTAAGAAATCATGCCAACTTTGTTGATGCGTCCTAATCGCGGCAGCCACATTTCCGATGACGGCGAAAATGCTCCAAATGATTGCATGTGTGTTTCAGTATAAAGTCAAAGAGAAGGTCGTCGCCTCCGAAAAGCAGAAAAGATGTGTTGAAAATAGTTTGTCTTTCTAATTATTGATCTCCACGATATAATCTACTTTTCTTTCAAAAATTTCAAGGCAATTGATGCCAATAAAGTTTCTTGGCTACCTCCGATCCGCTGCATCCCTGAAAGAATAGCATCTCTGGTTAAAAAATTTCATTGGTTAGAATAACTAGCAATACTTTTTAAATATTGTAGTCTTTGTGGCAAACAATTACCGGGGTTGCGGAACTATTGATGTAAATAGATATATGCTAATACACTATGCTCTCTCTGGTGAAAAAATTATAGCTCGATTTTAATGTGCCGTAACAACGTGTGACACTGTTTTTGAAGCTTTTGTTCATGAATTTGCACACAAACGTAAAGAAAATAATTCTCAAACAGTTGTTACCTCTGCCAGCACGGTGCCCCGCTGCGGTAGTCTAGTGGCTAAGGTACTCGGCTGCTGACCCGCAGGTCGGTGGATCGAATCCCGGCTAGATTGGCAGCATTTCCGATTGAGGCGGAAGTGTTGTACGCCCGCGTGCTCAGGTTTCAGCGTACGTTAAGAAACCCCACGTGGTCAACATTTTCGGAGCCCTCCACTACGGCATCTCTCATAATCATATGGTGATTTTGAGGCATTAAACGCCACATATTGTCATTTGTCAGTAGGGTGTCGAGAACCACCGCAAGCCATCTCGCAGCATCCTCAATACTGTCACTATAAGTTGCCACATATATGCAGTACATGAATAAATTGAGAAGTATTTTGAAGTTACAACAAAAGAAACAGCTTTAAGCAGGAACGCTCGAGTGTTTGAACTTTATATTTCTTTTACAAGTTCAGAGCTGTTCATAATTGAACACTAACAGCTAGGCATTTTATATGGCGTGACCAGTTTCACGAAGTTTGAATACGCCGCACTCAAAAACTGAAAAAAAATCGTTCGGTAAACGGGTGTTTGTTTTCTCATTATATGGAAATTTGAAAGATAATGATAGCGCAGCTTTTGCAGGATCAACAAATGCGAAGTAGCACGAGTATTAGAGCTGAATATGTACCTGCTGGGTATACACAAGCGAATGGACCAGTCCGCCTGTCGCACTCTGGAAAAAAAAAACAAGCGATGGTAGGTTCACCTCACGCAAAGGTCAATAAAACAATACTACTTTGCATTGATAAAGTAGAGCTTTCCTAGGTGGCTGCCCTATTAAACAAGCATGATGTTGTCTTATTGCTTATTCGGTGAGGAATTTATAGAGCAAGACTAGGTTCACCTTAGTTTTTTTGTACACAATTTTCGCATTATGGTGTCCGAGATACGAAGTTCACCATGAACAGTGCTACCTAATGACATACCTATAGGAAGATTGTGTGTTCGCTAATGATTTAACAATACGTGTGGTTTGTTGTTTTTAGCTGTTGCGTCGTGACTCAAGAGTGGTTTAGTCATTAGTGGTTGAGAAATAGTAGGACTTTCTGCTCAATTTTAGCTGATTTGCTGCTTGTCGTGCTTCTACTTGTTCTCTTTTTGATATCTGGAAATATGGTGGGGCGGCCGAGTACTGTTTTACACGCTTATTAGATTGATAGATATGTAGAGTTCAACAACCCCAAAACCAATATATGATTATGAGAGATACCGTAATATGGGGCTCCTTAAATTTCGACCACCTAGGGTTCTTCAACGTTCACTCAAATCTGAGCACACGGGCCTTAAGCATATCGGAACTCAAGACGCTACATGTTTCTACTACTATTTCCACGATTCCATGCGCCTCAGCCACGGCTTGCTAACACTGCCTTTTGATGCAGGCATCGAGCAGCTTTATAAACTTTTTCGTGAAGGATGGGTGGATTTCAACAAAGCATTAAGAGGAGGTTAGACGTGTTATTGTATGTGTAGTATTGTGAACATTGGGGCTTTAACATGTACTTGGAGAAGACTGGCACTTGAGGCGTAACTTGCAGTCACACGTACACTTTTATGCCATCGCTTTTTCAGTGCTAGATATAGCCTAAAACAGGTAATTGTTTCGCTCAGTAGTATATAAATTAAGTGTGCTATACAGTAGATTGATGGTGATGTCATACGTAAATTTTTTTATCCTAATCATCTGAGATCGAGCAGCATTTAAATAGTGGTTGCTGAGTCTTACGTACGCAGATGTCTGGTTCACTAGTCCGTTATACAAGTGGATTCAGCACTGGAAACACAGCTAAGATTAACCCAAAAGGATGCCTATTTCGCAGGAGCACATAAGCACTGTTCAATAATTCCTAATAAAATTACTTATCCCGCGCCACAATACGAACTGACGCATCGCTGACATGATGGCGACATAGGGTATTTTTCCTAAACGTTTCTAGACATGGCGGGGCTCTGTGGTATAATACGTGCGTGCAGCTTATTATGCTACAATTGCATTTCTTCTGCGACTTTAATTTTTGCGATTTGCGTCCGTCAAGACAACGCTGGTGGGGTTGGTTTTCCGAATGCTTTCGAATTTACATCACAAATTCCTTTTCTCACTATCGCTAGCAGATATATATTGATACGTGTATGGCACTGTCGCCCCGACACAGCTGAATTGGCACCCAAATGAAGAAGACGACAACGTGGCTGTAGTGGGTTGGACTCTCGAGCTTCTACCGTTGGCCTGCATGACAGTGCGCTCTTTAAGCAGTTAGCAAGACCAGCTCTCGAGGAATAAATCTTCCCCGTAACATCTTTTGGTGGAAAGTGCGGGGTCTTCACACAACCCGGCTCTGGAACTCCGCAGTGGACGCCAGCTTTGTCCAGCCGTGATGCCTGAAACTGGCACTCAGGCCTCGCCATCCGCGCCGGCTCCATCACCTGTGATTCCCCCCCATCTTCTCGACCCTGGCACATTTTCCGGGACGGACAGCACGGACGTCGAAGAATGGCTCGCAAAATTCGAGCGCGTCAGCAAGCACTACAGGTGGGACGAAACGCTTATGCTGGCAAATACTCTATTCTACCTACGGGGTACGGCACGCACCTGGTATGAGACGCATGAAGAAGAAATAAACAGCTGTGACACATTCAAGCAAAAGCTTCGCGATTTGTTCGGTCGGTCAGTTGCTCGTCAGATGGCAGCCAGGCACGACCTCGCGTCGCGTGTTCAATCATCGATGGAGTCGTACGTCACGTACATGCAAGACGTACTGGCACTGTGCCGGAAGACTGACAAAAACATGTCCGAGGCGGACAAGATCAGCAACGTGTTGAAAGGCATTGCTGATGATGCTTTCAACATACTAATATGCAAGAACTGCACCACTGTTGACTCCATCATATCTGAATGCCGACGATTTGAACAAGCTAAAAGCAGGCGAATCACCCACCACATCGCGAGACCACCTCACACTGCTGCCACTTCGTCTTGCGAGGATTCTGCAGCGCCCCGTTCACTTGCGCCTCCTGCCAATATCGCAAGGATTGTTCGCCAGGAGCTGGAAGCCATGGCACCCGCTTCCTATCAGCCCCTGCACAAGACAACTGGGCAACAGTCTCGCTCATTCAAGCCGTCGTTCGCCAGGAGTTTGCTAACCTGGGCGTCCAGGTTCCCCAGCCGCAGCCCATGAGCACTCCTGTCCACAACGCTGACCACCACTTTGCTCCACTTGTCGCTGCAGCACCTTCGACTCCTCGGTTTCCACCACGCTACCGAAATCCATCAAGTGGCGTACGCACGATGATTGACCCATCTGCTTTTCTTGCTCTCGAGTTGGGCACATCTCCCGCCATTGTCGCAACAGGTGGTATTTCCGGTCAAGCTTTCATAATGTGGACAGCCATCAGGACCGTGGACACTATTCGCAACCCGGTTTTTCGGATGACCATATTCAGGACCCTTCAGCTCGTCGTTCATCTCCACGCTCCGAACCGTCCTACGCTGACGTCGTCGCCCAAAGAAACTGGTCAAGCCACTCGCCGTCACCTCAGGGTCGGCCGTCACGCTCCCTTCAACGCCGCCGCTCTCCGTCACCGGCTTATTCTGGCCATTCCCCGGGAAACTGACGAGTGCAGCTCCTGGAGGTTGCGCTGCGTTGACGACTCGGAACGAAAACCCTCAACCGGCTACAAATTCAAGACGCAATTTACTTCGGGTGTTCGTTTATGGCCACGCCGTTACTGCTCTAATTGACACTGGTGCCCAAGTATCTGTTATGAGTTGTACACTTCGATCTCGCCTGAAAAAAGTTCTCACACCAGCTATGTTTTCTACTGTTAGAGTTGCCAACGGAAGTCGAACATCGGTGCTTGGTATTGTGCACTGCCCGCGTTACTGTTGCTGGCCACCACACTTCCGTTTTCTTCGCAGTCCTCGATGCTTGCCCACACGACGTCATCCTTGAAATTGACTTCTTAACCGCCCACTCCGCCCTTATCGATTGTTCTACCGGTATCTTACGGCTCGAATTGCCTTTGTGCTCCGATTTCACTAATCCAAGTCGCACTCGGCTACGATCCGTGGAGTCTCTATGGCTACCGCCCCAGGCTGCTATGTACGTTCCTCTGTCGCCCTTCTTGTCCGTTCCTGATGGAGACTATCTGGTAGCTCCCCTCATTGATTTGACCCTTGCGCACCACATCGCACTACCACATACTATAGTGGTTGTCGCTAACAACAAGGCGCTCCTTCCAGTTCTGAACTTCTCTACGTCGAACCAAGTTCTTCCTTAAGGCATCACTTTAGCCGATCTTTCCACCCATGATGAATGTTCGATTTGTTCTTTTACACTTGACACTAAGACCATAGCGAAACCTATCATCACGTCGCAAAATAAGGCGTTCCTCGACAAAATGATATCCAGCGACCTCTTACCTACCCAAATTGCGGCGCTCCGGGGTGTTCTGTTTTCTTACCTGGATATCTTTGACGTCGACGACCGTCCCCTGGGCCGCACAACTGCCGTAACCCACCGCATCGACACCGGCGACGCCAGTCCACTCCACAAACGCCCATATCACGTGTCACATGCTGAGGGCCAAGTTATACAGACGGAGGTCGAGAAAATGCTGAGTAAAGACGTCATTAAGCCTTCATCGAGTCCTTGGGCCTCCCCTGTGGTCTTAGTTAAAAAGAAGGACAACACCTGGCGCTTTTGCGTCGACTGTCGCCACCTGAATCGGATCACCAAGAAGGACGTTTATTCTTTACCCCGAATTGATGATGCGCTCGACTGCCTCCACGGCGCCAACTATTTCTCGACCCTTGACCTTCGATCCGGATACTGGCAAATTTCGGTCGACGACCGCGACCGCAAGAAGACCGCATTCATCACGCCCGACGGTCTTTACCAATTCAAGGTCATGCCTTTTGGGTTGTGCAATGCCCCGGCTACTTTTGAACGTATGATGGACTCTCTTCGCGGTTTCAAATGGTCGACCTGCCTTTGCTATCTGGATGATGTAATGGTTTTCTCGCCCTCCTTCGAAAGCCACCTGTCTCGTCTCTCGGCAATTCTTGACGTTTTTCGTTGCGCTGGTCTCCAACTGAATTCGTCGAAATGTTCATTTGTACGTCGGCGGATCAAACTACTCGGCCACCTTGTTGAGGCCACTGGTGTTCAACCCGACCCTGACAAAATCCGTGCAGTCCGAGAATTCCCGGTTCCGCGTTCCACACAAGAAGTTCGCAGTTTTATTGGGCTCTGCTCATACTTTCGCCGCTTTGTCTTCAACTTCGCGGATATTGCTAGGCCCCTCACGGATCTCCTCAAAAAGAATGTGGCCTTATCTTGGGGAAGGGACCAAGAACATTTCTTCGCGTCGCTAATTACCGCCCTCACATCACCACCTGTGTTGGCTCATTTTGATCCAACGGCTCGAACAGAGCTTCGCACCCATGCAAGCGGCCATGGCATTGGTGCTATACTCGCTCAGATACAGAATGGCACCAACCGTGTGATTGCCTACGCTAGCCGCCTTTTCTCGCAAGCGGAACAAAACTATTCTATAACTGAGCGGGAATGCTTAGCCCTCGTTTGGGCTATCGCGAAATTCCGTCCGTACTTATACGGACGTCCGTTCGCAGTCAACACAGACCATCATGCGCTTTGCTGGCTGTCGACGCTTAAGGACCCTACAGGAAGACTCGGCCGATGGGCACTTCGATTACAGGAGTACACGTTCTCGGTTGTTTACAAATCTGGAAAGCTGCACAGTGATGCTGACTTCTTATCCCGGCACCCCGTTGATCCACCTAGCTCCACTGATTTGGAATCCAATGCCTGCGTTTTAGCCATCACTAACTTTTTGAACGGTGCTGACGAATAGCGCCGAGATCCATCGCTGCTCACCATCGTTGACCGCCTTCAATCGCGTTATGCTGACCCTTCTCTTAGCAGATACCTGCTTCAAGACAACATTTTGTACCTCCGCAACTTACACCCCGACGGCGTGGAACTTTTACTCCTCGTACTGCATCACCTGCGAAAGGATGTTTTGCGACAATTCCACGGCGCTCCAACTTCTGGACATCTAGGAGTCTCCAGAACTTACGACCGCATTCGACGACGAGTACTCTAAAAGGGTCTGTACCACTCTGTTCGCCGTTACATCGCATCTTGCGACCTCTGCCAGCGCAGAAAGAAGCCTAGGACTCCCCTTGCCGGTCTTTTTCAACCTATTGAAGTTCCAGCCGAGCCATTTTATAGAGTGGGGTTGGACTTGCTAGGTCCCTTTCCTACTTCTACAACTGGAAATGAATGGATTGCAGTGGCCACAGACTATGCCACTCGGTATGCAATCACTCGAGCGCAAAAAACCAGCTGTGTAACCGACGTTGCCGACTTCCTGCTGTACGACATTATTCTCCAGCATGGCGCTCCGACTCACCTGCTCACACACCGTGGTCGCTACTTTCTATCTCGTGTGGTTGATTATCTACTCCGATCTTGTGCTACCCGTCACAACTTCACCACATCTTACCACCCTCCGACTAACGACCTTACGGAGCGCCTAAACCGCACAATGACGGACATGCTTTCCATTTACGTATCTATCGACCACACTGATAACCGAGCACGCGCTACCGCGTGTGCTCGGTTATCGTCGTCGCAGGCAGCACAGAAGTCTCTTTATGACCGTCGACATAGAGATGCCATTTTTTCTGCGGGATCTCTTGTTCTCTTGTGGCTCCCATCTCGACGTGTTGGCCTCTGCGAGAAACTATTATCGCGGTACGCTGGGCCCTACCGAGTCATTCATCAGGTCACACCTGTGACCTACGAGATTACCGCTACCACAAACTCATCAGCTGCTGCACCCAGAACGGAAGTAGTCCACGTTTCTCGTCTCAAGCCTGACAACGCCGACTCGCTCATTTAACAGGCACCAAGACGATGCCTTACGAGCCGGGGTCATGATACGTGTATGGAACTGTCACCCCGACACAGCTGAATCGGCACCCAAATGAAGAAGACAACAACGTGGTTGTAGTGGGTTGGACTCTCGAGCTTCTACCGTTGGCCTGCATGACTGTGCGCTCTTTTAGCCGTTCGCAAGACCAGCTCTCGGTGAATAAATCCTCCCTGTAACAATATTGTCAAACACCTACGCAGTATAACTATAAAGCACAGCGCATGGTAAATTGGTTTGCGCTAGACATGCATGAAGTATTGGCTTTGGCGGTGTAGGTGAGAGGTTATTCGAGTATTAATGTCACACTCAGAATGTCAGATTATTTCTTTACTATCTCATAGTCAATTTAGGTCTACACAAAGTTAAGAATGTGATTGCTTGAGCAGCCCGACTTAGATGGCTAGGTAGGTCTGTTTCTCTCCTGTACAGTCGCACAGCCAACAAGAAGCCTTTAGAGAACCTCACCTGCCAGCTTAAGGTAACATGTTTTCCAGAAAAGTGCTGTCATGCTGGCTCGCTGATAGAACTCGCAAGGTGACTGCGGTGGCAAATATGTATCTCTCCACCAGCGCACGGCCTTCTACGCCTCTATTGTGTTTGAGGAGAACTTGTTTGGTGACGCGTTACTTCTCGCCAGCCATGTGAACGGCCTCCGCTTACTTAGAAATAGCGCGCATGCCTCCTCGGTATCTGGCAATGTGTCGGTGGTTCAAGCACTGACAGTGGATGGCGTTGAGGCCACAGTGCTTTCTTAACGCCACAGTATAACAACGCGAAACGACATCGCACGGGTTGCGCTTGCCTGGAAGCGTAATGGCTGCTTCCAACGGCATAGACCTCGTCTCCGCGATTCTGACGAAAGTAGGGTTTCTGAGGAACGCCGTCTACACGTCCTTGGCCATAAATTGCCCCACCATGAGTACCGAATTCAGTGTATCCTCCGCAAATAAAAACCTCCGCTTTTCATGGGGATCACCTGGCAGCCACGCGGAGCTGCAGCATATAATCGTGCTTCTTCCTGTCACAACCACTGCCTTGATAGCATCCAGCTACCAGGTGTCTCCTGCCGGGTTCGCATCACTGTGCGCAACAAATTTCATGTTGAATTTTTCCGCCTCTGAGGTACAGTGGCTAGATTAGGAAAGTGTGATGAGCGGCAAGCGGCGCCTCCGGAGCGCACTGAAGCCTCCGAGGAGGAGTTGCTTGGGGGCGCGCGCAATCGTTTATACGTTGTTGGCACGTATCCGACAGTTTCGTCGGGCGCGTTCGTCCTCGTTTTTTTAAATTGCGGTGGCACTCTGACACCAATGATTCTCTGTATGCCCTCTCATGGCGCGAAAACAAAGTCATTGCTTTGTCTCGGGTTTCACTGCAGGCTACAAGTCAGCTAAAAAGAAGGATGCGTTGTTCGTCGTTCCGAAGGACGAAGCTCTGTTAACGCAGTGGCGGAGAGCGATCTCGCGCGCTGACAAGCTGCTTTAAGAAAACTTGGCTGTGCGCGAGCTGCACTTCGGCGAGACGTACATCTCCCGGCACTTCGAGCACACTGTGAATGGCGAAATTGTTCGCATTGAAAGGGGTAGACCCATAGGCGTGCTTGCTGTTAGGGGGGTTGGTGGGGAGAAGGTTTATTGCAGGACGCCTCCTTTCTTTTAAATCAGTGTGTGAGGCAGATTTTACGTCCCCCTTTTCGATGACTAAAAGGGTGCCCCGCTGCCTAGTCAATGCGTAGAACAGATTGAGCAACCCCTTCCCAGGTGGCCAGCCCCCTTTGCCCCCCTCGTGCGGACGCCTATGGGTAGGCCTTTCGGCGAAGCTCTTTGCATTTGTAGACGCCCTTGAAATTACTTCTTTAAAGTGATTTAGCTACAACGAGCTTCACAGTGACAGCTTGGAAAAGCTTGTTTTCTACTTAGTAAAAAAAAGTCACACTGGGTGGCGCACAACAAGGTCCGAGCCTCACCAATCAAGTTTTTTCTGTTCGACCATTTGCCTTTTTACACAAAGGTACTCCACAAGGAGCGAGCTTCTTCTCGTGTAAAGAGGAAGTACCTGAAGCTCAGGCGCATCACCAGGCTTGCAGCCCAATGTTCTGTAAGGCGCTTGTGTATTATACAACTTTTTTCTTGGGGATAACAAAGGACGCGCGAACAAATACTAAGAATGCATTGTTGTAAACTGATAATGAGTCACTACTCGGGTATGCGTTGCATGTCCTCTGTGCAGAAAATAAAAGGTTTTCGTCCAGATATCTTTCGTGATTCTTGTCTCTGAGTATGACGTTTTGAATGATGGGGCTTTATTTACAGATTAGTGCTTGAAGATTAGGCCCCGCCGCGGTGGTCTAGTGGCTAAGGTAGTCGGCTGCAGACCCGCAGGGCGCGGGTTCGAATCCCGGCTGCGGCGGCTGCATTTCCGATGGAGGCGGAAATGTTGTAGGCCCGTGTGCTCAGATTTGGGTGCACGTTAAAGAACCCCAGGTGGTCTGAATTTCCGGAGTCCTCCACTACGGCGTCTCTCATAATCATATAGTGGTTTTGGGACGTTAAACCTCACATATCACCAATGCTTGAAGATTAGATTGTTCGCCGTGGAAAGTGTTGCAAGCAATGACTCAAAAACTGAGTTCATCATTTCGCTCTTCTACCACTTCACATTGATAAAATGTTTCAGTGCCATCACGCGCTCACTTTCGGCATCCTGTTGACCTGACGATAGTTATAAGTTCAGTCGCGCACCCGTGTAGGCATCCTGTTTTCCAGAAGCTAATGAACAGATTTTCTGGGTCGCCATTTGAGGCCACGCAGCAGCAATATATATATATATATATATATATATATATATATATATATAAATTGTTTCACTTTGCCCACGCGCGTCGCTGATTCCCGTCTCTGCGCAGCGCATCGCTGCCTCGGTTGACGTGCCAACGCGTGCCAACGCCATCTGGTGGTTTCCTCCCAAGGCGTTACGCGCTAGCCAGCGCGTTCATCACACTTTCCTATTCTAGCCACTGAATCAGAGGTCACAGCGAAGCCTCGTGTCAGGCCAGCTCTACCGAGATCAAGGACGTGCTGCGGCGTTCCCTCACGAAGCTCTCACAGCAACACTGCTGTGATCTGCCACTGTTCCCTGTGAACTGCGACTGTTCTGCGGCTTTGAGGATGACGGCATCGACTGTATCTTGACTATCGACTCACCTGGAAGCCTCTACGCCAGGTCAACATATCGAAAATTCCTAATTATCATCCACTGCCTTCGCGGTGCTGCCAATGCATGGTGCGACTATGAAGGTACTCAACACCAGTCCTAGCATGAATGGTGTGCGCTTTTGACCACTGTATTCAGCTGCTTTCATGTAACTGCTACTACCTCTCCTACAGCTTACTGTCAACTGCTGAAACTGAATGTGAGTCGCCGACCTATACAGGTGTGACAGGTTTGTATGGGCCCAGGTGCTCAAACGACAAGAGATGCGACGTAAACAATGGCAGCACGTTTATCCAGTCTGAACCCACATATATAGAAAGGGTTTAAAATAACATAAATGAGCTTAAAATTTTTTGTGGCGCTATCGTCACTGAAGTTCCTAAGTTATAGTACATGGTTCTCACGACCCTGACCCTGTGCAGCTATTTAGCATCACACTGCTTGTGAGCCACTCACACGTCGTTGTCCACGAGATGGTCCCATGTGTCGGGGTGTCACCTTGAGGTCGTGGTGCTGGTGTCACGACAGTTGCTGGGACGGCCGCTTCGCTGTAGCGTCGCTGGCCAGACGCGTGCTTGCAACAACGCCTGAAACACTGTTAGGCTGCAGTCCCGCAGTGAGGCTTCAGCTTGCTGGGTTTGGTTGCCCCCGGAGTGACCAACTCACTCGCGGGTCTCGATGGTGACGCTTGTTCTAACGTGAACCCGCGTCGCTTGGTGCGCCTTCGGTCCACCCGTTAGAAGTTCAGCGCCGCAACGGACTGGTAGCCGTCGCAACCCTAGATCTCTTCTGCTGTCCGACTGCCTCGACCAGCCTGGCTTCTCGAGCGTTCCAATCTTCTTTGTCTTCTTTCCTCTCCCTCATGAGTGGCGCATCCGCGCACCGCACACATTTTCGTCCTCTTTTCACCTCGAAATACGCGTTGTACCCAAAAATGTACTTCACTCGTCATACTCCCTCTGATTTCAGAACGTTGTACACGTATACGACTCGCGTAGACGCGACACAACAGCACACAAAAACATATTTACATACGTGACCACCGCGCACATGCACATCACTTTTTGTACGTCTATCACAGCACAATTAGGGTCCGTGCGTTCACGTACAAGCACACCAAGGCAGCTCGCAATGAGGCACGCACACCCAGCCGGCTCTGACGCGAGAACACATGCACACACGCAGAATGCACAACTCAAAATGCACGCGGTATGTTCCTCCTGGTCTTTGCTTGGCAGTGACAAGCGCCAGCTTCTTAACATCAGTAGAAGATTTTGTTTTGACGCTTGAACACTTCGGCCCAGTAACGTCTTTGGCGACCCTGTGAGCGTGATGATTGAAGTGCTGGAGACCGATACGTTGGTACACTGGGTTTGTATGAGTCATTAAAGTGGTGCTACGGGAACTCCTGCCTGTAGCAAACACAGCTGACCACGTTATGTGGACCCTTCTTGTAGTGCTGCCACCTTCGCCGACGCGACGATACCTTCAGCAACTTGTGCGGAGGCGATGTTGACTCATCTCCCCTTGGTGTCGAGGTCCAGCCAGATAGTGGCGATTCCTGTCACGCTTTAGGACCTGGCGGGGGTCATAGCCATCGAGTTCTACATGACGTTGGCTTTAGGTGCCTTTTCGCACGCTCCGTCCGTTTATCAAGTTTACCATAGCTGGACTCCTCTTCCTCAATTCAGGTTCATATGCCGGTGATCATTCCATTACGGGCACCCGTGTCGTCTACCACGGTGTGTTGTAGACGTCGTGGGCGTCACTTGCTCAATGTCACTGTAGCTGCTGGAACAATCGGCCTTCCTTTGAGTTGCTATCGAAGCATCGAGCAGCGCTGCCTCGGAGAGAATACCAGCGATTAGATCGTACAGGGAGTCTCTCATGCTCAAGGCACTAATCTCTCCTCAAAAAATGTGTGTCCAGGAAAACCACAGCTTCCGGGAGGTAGTGCACCGTGTGATCCAGCAACTATAGCGGTCTAAAAGTGCCAGGTAGTTTTTTTCTGGCACTATTGCCTGTTGGACGACGACCATGTCGCAGCCAGTATCCCACAGCATGGCAACCAGCCACTTGTCTGAAAATCCTTTCTCCGTTGGCATATTCTAGATTACTTTCGATGCAACGACCCTGCTGACTTCGGTATTGACGACGGGAATTGTCTCTCCATCCTGGAGAACAAGGAATCCTTTATTCCCTGGAGGCTCTTCCGGTGAATGGTCTACTGCAACTATGCACGACGCTTCACTATCGCCCTCTCCTCGGGGGAAAATCTTCTCCTTGTTGGGACGCCACTTCTCGCTTGTTAAACTTTGGTCTCCATAATCACCTTTAGTGCCCCTCTAACACTCGGCTGCTCTATTTCCTTTCTTGTCGCATAAGAAACAGCGATTGTCTGCCCGATCTCACACAGGTGTCTTAGCTTTATCTGTTGTTAGATCGGATCCTTAGTCATTTCCTTCTGATGCCAATCCCTGCCGAAGTTCAACAAAGCCTGAGCCTCACCAAAATTGTCAGCTGCCTGCGATAGTTCCTGGACAGTTTGGCAATTTCTTTTCTTCAGCAAACCTCTTCAAGAGGAGGAACAACCCTAACTGTAATGCTCGGCAATTATCAGCTCCCTAAGGCTCTTATAAATTTTCTCTGTCCCCGCGAGCTACACTCAACGATTGAAGTACCCCGAGAACCTCTAATCGTACTGCTTGGTGGTTTTCGCATCTTCGGGTCTAGCACTACAGACTTTATCTCGGTACCCGTCCGCCATGTACACAAACCATTGCAGGAGTGCTCGCTTTAGCATGTCGTAATCTAAGGCAATAGTCGGGACTATGTGTCCAATGACCGTCAGTGCTTCTCCCTTCATGCATAGACTTGGCGAAAGCGCTCACTTCTCTCGGGTCATTCTTGGCAAATGGCTGCACGTTCAAAGCGTTGCAGATATGCATCTAGGTCGTCCCTTTCATCACTGAATGGCGGTATAAGCTTGTGGGGACTACACGCGTTTGACACAACGGACGCATTTATGCTCACAGCATTAACATCGTGGGCTCCTTACGGACTAGTGACCCTTTCTTGAAGCCGAAGCATCAGTTCAAGCACCTTCATCTCTTGTTTAGCAGCTTTTGTTGCTGCTCCGCTTTCTCGTGAGCTGCCTCACGTTGCTGTTCTATCAACTGCTGCTTCCATGCAAATTCCTCCTTCAGAGCATTTCGCTCTTCGGCACGCTCGTCGCAGAATACTATGTGCTCCTGTTCTCAATTCTGCATCATTAAGTCCTAGCTTTTTTCCAATGCTGACAACGTTTTCGTTATTTGTGCCTCACTCCTGTGTTTGAGCGTTGGCAGCCGATGTATTTAGTCAATCCTGGCAAAACTCGCCTAATGTGTCAGGTTTGTGTGAGACCATGTGCTCGAACGGCTGGAGATGTGACGTAAACAACGGCAGCACGTTTATACGACATGGACAGACATATATAAGAAGGGTTTACAACAGCATAAATGATCTTGAAGTTCTTTGCGGTGCTATCGTCCCTGCAGTTCCTCAGTTACGGTACACGGTTCCCACAACCCTGACACCGCGCAGCTACTTAGCACCACTTTGCATGAGAGCCGCTCACACGTCTCTGTCGACGAGATCGTTCTACGTGTCGTCTTGTCACCTTAAGGTCATGGTGCTGCTATCACGACTGTCACTGGGACGGCTGCTTCGCTGTAGTGTCGGTGGCCAGACGCGTGTTTGCGAGTACGCCTAGAACACCGGTAGTCCCGCCGCTAGGCCTCAGCTTGCCTGACCTTGTTGCCCCCGGAGTCACCAACTCGCTCGCGGGTCTCGATGGTGACGCTTGTTCCGTCGTCGCCCGGCGTCGCTCGTCGCCCAGGTTCGCCTTGGGTCCATCCGTTAGAGGTTCGGCGCCGCAACTGACCGGTAGCTGTCGCAACACTCGGTAGCTTTCACAAGTGGCTTGACCCGCTTGGCTTTTCGTGCGTTCCGATTTCATTCGTCTTCGTCCCGCTCTCTCATGAGTAAAGCAAACGCACACCACACACATTTTCGCCCTTTTTTCACCTCTAAATAATCGTTTTACTAAAAATGTACTTCACTCGTCACAACAAGGCAACTGTGGCTTCTACCACCCTCCCCTCTCGCAATGACACAGATCGCAAAGATGATTCAAAACAAGCTGGAAAGAAAGCAACGGCGGCCACTCCTAATTTTACCCATTTAGGAGCCACATAAACTCGAGCCATTAGCGCAGTCATTGCTGAGTGTGCGGACGCTCGCCTCTCGCCTCTCGCCAAGTGCCACCTTCCCGAAAGAATCTCAGTACGTATCCCACCCGAGGGCGATGTCATCAAAGACCTGCCAAGGCAAGTTGCGGTTGCAGCTGATCACGAAGCTTCTGGCCTTGTAGGGTATGACACGTCACACATCGCAAACACTAAAAGAGCATAATTTGGCTTACAATTCTGCATCTTAACTCTGCTCAGCACTGTCGCAGATGCCACGCAGGACACCGCATCGCACCTTGACGCACGTTGAAATGAGCAGATGCTCCCACTCAGTGCGAGTAGTCGCGTTATTGCATTCTGAATCCCCGTGTCATGTTTTCCCAGCTGCGAAGCCGTTGTCGTCTCAACAACTCACAACTGATGCGACCACTCCGCATCGGCCACATCCGCCTGCTAACAGCACAATCTGAAAGTCACCCCATTGTTTCGGTTGCACGGCAAAGACCAATTCAACAGATTTGCAACGACCAACTCGACACAACCAGTGTACTCCACCAGAGTATCTGGCATTGATTGATACCAGGTGTGTAACGTCCAAAACCACCGTATGATTATTAGAGACGTCGTAGAGGAGGGATCCGAAAATTTCGACAACCTGAGGCTCTTTAACGTGCACTAAAATCTCAGCCCACCGGCGTGCAGCATTTTCACCTCCATCAAAAATGTAGACACCACAGCCGGGATTCCATCCCGCGACTTGCAGGTCAGCAGCCGAGTATTTTAGCTGCTTGATCACCGCGGCGGGTAAGATTATTTGGTATTTCAGCAGGAAAATTCTTGGTGTGCTCATGACTGACCACAACGGCACTTCCAATGTCATCCTATAGAGACTATATCAGCAGCTCTGCGCGCTCGCTGTCATGGCCTAGTGCGATGATGAAAAGCGACATGGAGCTTTGGCTATAACACTCTACCAGCGCGAAGAAGAGAATGACTAACTCAAGTTAGGAACAGCAGGCAAGCAAAAAAAAGGCCGTTCTTTAATCTATCTATTTGTTACAAGAAAGCCTTTTTTTAATATGCGAAAGCACTGTACTAATTGTGCCCACATTTCTGGTGTTATGCGCCAAACCAATCGTCACTGGCTTTACAGATTACAAAATTGTACCGAATTGGCTTGGTGTCATGTACAACATCCTTGCTACCTATTCTTCAGTATATCTTCATGTTCACTACGCGTTATTCTTTATTTCTGTCGCTGCCTGCAAGCAAAACCTCCTTGACACTTTTTATAGCAGTGCAATGTATAATTTTATGCAACAAAGATATATGGGAAGCGTTTCGGAAGTAAAACTTCTGAATGACACTAGGTACCCCTGGAGGAAATAATGCAATTATTGAATAACAGACGGCTGTAACGTACTTGACCACGCCACTCGGATCAGGATAATGCAGAAATGTTTTTTGTAGGGCTAGCTCGTCACGCGTTTGAAGGTATGAACCAACGCACAAATTAAGACGAAGCACGGGCACTCGTTCTGTGTGTAACCCACAGTGACGGGAAGATTTCTTACGCGTTGCAGGAGTTCGTAAATGTTCCAAAATTATTCAAAGGCCAACTCCGGCGATTTTCTGACCATGTCAGGATAATGGTGCTTTAATGTTCTTTAGACACTCTTCGCACGCGACTGATAACTGCAATCTTTAAAAAATGCGAAAAGAATTTTTAATTGCCGAAAACCGCAATACCAAAAACGAAACCCAACTGAGTGCGCTTCTACGTGTGATGTAAAATTTTTTCTGACGCTGGCGAAACCTGCCTGATTGCACATAATGCCTGCCAGATGGCATTACCTGCACACGCCGTCCGCGGTCATTGGCTAAAACGCTTACGCTGTTATGATGAATATATGGCGAATCGTGTGTGGCTCACAACGCAACACCACTTCGCACTTATCGCACGCCCACCAACTTGGAAAAGAAAATCGCACGCTCAACCAAGGAAGCGACGACTCAACCCTCACAATCCAGAGCCGACAAGCTCACACTGCAGTGGCACATCAGTTCGTCACTTCCGCCAGGCAAAACTCGACGCCACACACACAATGTTGCCATTATATCTGGCAAGCGAGGTGAGCGCTTCGAGGCAAGCTATAAAATTTATAGGAAAAGAATCAGCAAAACCCTGAAGCTAACAATTTGGCATTAATGGCGCAAACGTGCAAAGGAACGTACTCAGTCAAATTCGTTGACTGACATGAAAGCAATCTTTGCTCTTTTTTCTCTAATTGATTTTGTCTAATTGATTTTAACTTCAAGTTCGGTGATTCCTTGTTCGTACTTCGTCGTAGTTCATTCTTGCATCCATAACTCCGTATTTTTTATCTTGTTTTATTCAATGAACCAGTGCTACCCTCTTAATAAACAATTCTTTTATGAAATTTCTCCTGTTTTTGGCCACTCTTCCAGCATGGGTGTGTACCACAGATTCAAGGAACGTTACTCGACTTCGCTTGTGCTTCACAACTCCCCTTGTTCTTCTTTTCCCACTGACAAACGAGACGACGTGTTGGTGCGTAGGTGAGTAGTAAGGATAGGGTGGGTGTGCATAGTGAGAACACAGGAAGAGTGCCGGGCTATCAAGGAATGACGATGAGCTCGGAGAAGAGAGTGCCCAATTCATTCCGCTGGTCACCTTGTTAAAAGCACCAGTTATGAAGAGGACAATTGTGCAAACTTTTCAGTGACCGTTCCATAACAAGCGCCCCACCACGGAGGTCTAGTAGCTAAGGTACTTGGCTACTGACCCACAGGTCACGAGATCAAATTCCGGCTGCGGCGACTGCGTTTCCGATGGAGGCGGAAAGGCAATCCAGTGTGCTCAGATTTGAGTGCACGTTAAAGAACCCCAGGTGGTCGAAATTTTCAGAGCCCTTCACTACGGCATCCCTCATAATGATGTGGTGGTTCGGGGACAGTTAACCTCACATATCAAATTAATTCATGACAAGCATCTGTAAGGGGAGAGTTGTGAAATGGCGTTACTTGTCAAACGCCTGCGCGTACAAATGTAGACGTCGAGACTCCCTGAAAAAGGAGATGAGGGACATAGTACGTCTTTTGATAGCAAAAAAGCGGCAGATGCTTGCTCTCGCTTTATTGTAAGTGCTACTTTCCCGAAGAAAGCATGGTTAGGAAGCCGAATGTTTACGTTGTCACTTTTAGTATCAAAAGAAACGTTACCAAACATCGCTGGCATTTGTGAGCAAGCCATGAAACAGTAATAATAAATATTTCCGAACCAGCCTCAACTTGGCAACGGGTGCTTGCCGGGATAGCAGTTGAGGCTTTCTCATTCGTATGACAAAGTGACGGCTTGTGTCAACTAGCTGCCGTTTATGTGTGCTAAGACTACCTGGGTGACATTTGCGGCGCAGATGCAATAGATCATTTGAATAAGGGTGCAAATGTTTTCTACAATGTTGTGAAATTCGAGTTTAATGAATTTAAACGTTTTTATTATCAGTTAAAACTGAAATTCAGGGTTATTCTTCTTGTGCAAGCTCATTTATTATACCTTATAATAAAGAAACAGAAATGCGTAACCTTCCAGCATGTATGCTTCCGCAACCACTAAATGCAGTGTGGCATTGTGTTTTGCTAATTACGAGAATTCTTTCAGTTCAATATTTTTGTATAGTACTTAAAATATCTTCTGAATAAATTAAATTAACTGAATAGTATAGCAATATGTAGGATATTTAGGATACCCTTACAAGTTTATGCGCAAAGAAATATGAAATACCATATTTTATTAGGATAGTTTCATTGTGTCCACAAATAGAGAGATAAGGTACTCAATGATCAGATAGCAAATTGTTTTAACAAAACGTCATACTATGTATTACACATTTCGTAAAATATCGAACATATTTAGCTCAACTAAGACATTCAAAATGACATCCTTGTTCGCTGACTCAGTACAAAATCTTAGCTAAGAACTATATCGTGTCCGTAAATATTTTATTATGTATACGCTTGAGCCTTGTAGCAATCCCCGAATGTTGATGAAATTAGAAATATGTGACTGAGTTTAAGTTTTGTCACCAAGCCCTATAGAATCTCAGCTGATGAGAGGGTTGGCCAATATCGAGAAAGTGGGTTCAATTGCCGACTACGCCATCCTCAAATCTTTGAACTTAATGTCTTTCTGACACCACAAGTGTTCAAACTTCATACATAATTACCCATTACATTTCGTCTTCTACTGATATCGTAGTTAAAATAAGATTTCAGCCATTATAATATAAAAACATGGAATGACTTTATACAGTCCCAATAAAAAAACTTAATCTTAAGAGTACAAAAAATACATACCCAACGGATCCCTTCTTTCTTCAATGTCTTTCAATGCGCATGCTGTTTGTGCGAAAGGTGAAATCACGGGCACCAACATCACCACAAGTGTCAGAGCAGATGCCATTACTCCACAGGTCTCTAAATAACATGGGCGTAAGCTGAGCCACCGCGCATTGTCGAAGACAATATTCACGGATACTCTTGTAAAAAACGTATCACCGGATTCACAAGCTGTTTTTTGTGTTACACAAAATGCGCATGCGTTGCAATAAATGTCGAGCTTGTGACTCCAAAAAACAGTCGTATTATACATGCGCGTTCATTAGGTTTGTTCGAAAGGTCAAAATGTTTCTTTCAAAAAGAAAGACGAATAACTAAAGCTGCTGCAGCATAGTTTCAACGATGAGTTATTGTTAGATTTAAAAATGATCTGCTCTCTTCCACATAAGTTGCAGTGAATGGGTGAGCAGCTGAGCGCAAGTGCAATGATTGGTACTTTAAAAAGCTCAATGCAGGAACAGCGCAACCTAGAAATAGTTACTTCGTAACTACGGAAGCGAAAAAAACAAGGACAGAAAAGAGCGCTCTCTTCTGCAGCGCTTTTTTCTGTCCTTGTTTTGTTCGCTTCCGTAGTTACGAAGTAACTACTTTTAGGTTGCGCTGTTCCTGCATTTAAATATGTCCTACCAACTTGCCCAAGCTTCCACGCTTTAAAAAGCTGTTTCAGCCTAATATCGTCGGACCAATATTAACACGGTAGCGCTAAAATATAAATTTCCTGATAATGATGTGCCTTTGTCGACGTGATTGCTTGCGAATGAAAAATCATCACTTTAAGTGAACAATTAATTGAGAAAGATACAAATGAAACAAAATAAAGTACTTATTTTGAGTGGAAAGCTAACCTACTTCGTCTGCACGGTAACCAGGTGTTCAAAAACAGTGCCCCGATATTACATCAAATCACTATGAAAAAAAAACTACGTTAACGTTGCATATAGAGAGTGAAATAAAGTTTCATACTGTAAGTACCATGGCATGGTAGCAGTGCAGAATCACGATAAGGGTCTAAATTTGTAATATTTTGCAACGGGCTCGTACTCAACAGACCTACTTATTAGAAAGCGGCCCACTTGTTCGTCATCATCTGCAAAAGTATTTTAAAAGTGCGCAGCTGAGTAATTTGGCATGTTGCCTTGCGAACACGTTCCGGGTCCTTTCGCTGCCTTGCAAAAAGGTGGATCATGGCGTAGTGAGCACTTCTAGCCTTATTACAACAACAATTTTGGGACGTTCAAGTACGCTACGTGACTAATCCCTTGACATGCGAATTTGAGTAGCACATTGCTGGTGATGAAAATTTCAGTAATAATTGACGTCAAAATAATTGCATGTTTTTCGTTGGTAATACAATTCGACTTGAAACTGCAAGCATAGCACCTGAGTAGAGAATAACAACTACAACTGAACAGCTTGATGTGAATTGTAGGTCAATCCTCATAGATGAGTGAAAACTACCAGGATAATGCTTAGTTGTCATGGTTTTCAGCATTTAGTTTTTTTCGCTATGACTGTTCATTAGCATTGATGTGTACCTCATGCATAAATATTTTTTTGCAAAAAGAATATGTGTTGCAAGGGTGCCATTCGTTTTCCCACTTTTTTGCATAAAGCTTCGAACAACTGCTAGTAAAATGTCCTTTAAAAAATGTTCTTTCCAAATAAGTCATCAGAGTTTTTTTCTACGAAATGATTTTAGGTTCTTCAGTTGAAATGAACTTTTCAAACTGTTACGTGTTTGGGAGCTTTCATGTTGTCCTAAAAATTTACTACTCGGTCCACATTGGGGATTTTGTTGTTGCTTTGTAAAACGAGATCACTGACTCGTTTCACTGACGTATTTCATTGAGTGAAATGCCGTACTTTCATTAGGGTCCGAGCGTTAGTGAACTTTATTTGAACAAAAGGACAGTTTTAGACGTATCTATCAGAAAGTAGTGTATGAAACCAGTGAGGCAGCCGCAAGAAGGCGCATGTTTTCCTTAGCGCATGCTTTGTCTGAAATTTAACATTGTGCCCCGCCACGGTGGTCTAGTGGCTAAGGTACTCGGCTGCTGACCCGCAGGTCGCGGGATCAAATCCCGGCTGTGGCGGCTGCATTTCCGATGGAGGCGGAAATGTTGTAGGCCCGTGTACTCAGATTTGGGTGCACGTTAAAGAACCCCAGGTGGTCAAAATTTCCGGAGCCCTCCACTACGGCGTCTCTCATAATCATATGGTGGTTTTGGGACGTTAAACCCCACAAATCAATCATCAAACTTAACATTGTGTTAGCCAGGTATGAATGGGGTGACAAGCGCAGTTGCTAGATACATACCTTGTCTGCTGACTAAGAAAGATTTATGAGTTTACTTTTTCTTTTAAATGTTCCTGCCATGCGTTTTTAGGTAACCATCGAATGGCTTCTAAAAATAAATTTATTGCCTATCAAATCAAACACTGCAGTACTGGTTACAAGCCAGTAACCATGAGAAGATCTAGAGATTTGTCATACGCTGTAAATTATTCCTCTTTACTCTCGTTCTATTGAGCAGGGCGTGGCAGCACACTGTAGAGTTGTTATTTTAGGTGCGTGTCATGAACTCGAACTCCCCTCTGCCTTTTTAACGCGAATTAATTTTATGCTTTGTTCCCATAAGGCTTCACTGACGTATTTCAGTCACATAAATACAGTCACTAAAATAAAAAATAAAGAAAAAATGCTAGAGTTCGATTACCTGGGAGTCGAACCCGCCACCGCCTGGTCCACAACTATAGGTATTATGTTATGTCATGTGCTTGGTAAGGCAAGTATTTTTATGGCCCTCAATAAGTGCTTCTGACTTTGCCAATGCACACGTCATCCCGGCTCTATCCACGTAGACCTAAACCATACGCCGGGCGGTTTGCAGAATATCTTGACATTCCGGGTGGCAAGCCTATGTTTGCCGAATGGTCATATACATTATGCAAACAATAAAGACAGGGTTGTGAGAGAACATTCAAGCCTGCGTGTACATCCTGGCATTGAAAAAAAGTGACTACACGGCGCCAAGCAGCTAAATTCAATACCATCCAATATAGTTGCAGCGCAAGCAAGAAGGTGCTAGTAGAAACGTGAAACGAAAGGCGAGGCAAGGAAAGCCAAGAGGACAACACGAGCACTGACTGCCAACTGATTTTATTTTTCACGGCACACGTGATAATATATATAACAGGCAACCTTTTAACAGCAAACGTGAGCAATGTGACATAGTCCTGGGGGAGTGTCCGATAAAGAGAAGGCACAATGATAAAATGGCTAACCACTATCTAAAAGCGCAAACTCTTTGTCATGCAAGGCCACTGAAGGCTGGCTTACGCATCTGTCACCAAGTTTTCTAATATGATACGCCTTAGCTATTTCACGGGTTAATTTGTCCGCGTGCAAGAGTTACCCATCTTGGTTGGAAATTCTGCGTTCGTGGCAAGGGTGAGGTTCAAGTTCGCCACTGCTTGCCACAAATCCTCACAATTATGGAATGAACGCAGATAACCCCAAGCCTGAATAGGAGCTTTGAAATCACCTTCCACCACAAGCGGGGAGATACCGGCCTTGGCGGCAGCCCTACTCAAGAGCGCCGCAAACCTTTGCCTCGAGTCATTTGGCGACCTATAATTATGCAGCATGAAAACACTACTCTTTAGGTGACCCCCTGGCGTAATTTCGACCTATGAGTGTTCCACTTTACTACTGTTAATTGAAAGTTCACGCGAGATATAGGTGTATTCCTTAGATACGAGAATGCGAAAGCCCCTAAGTCCGTCTCCATAAAGAGCGTGAGATGTGGAACCCGGCAGGATGACCGAATCCGAAAGCGAAATGACGTGCGGCTTTTCAGGGTGAGAATGAATGAACTGCTCAAAAAGTGCCTTCTTGCGTGTAAACCTCCAGCAGTTCCACAGCCAAATCTTAAACTCTTTTGGCAGACGCGCCATGGTTAGGCTCAAAAAATATGTGCCTGCGTTCGAGCACGTTGACTTTAGCGTTTAATGCACAGAAGTTCGCGTCCAACGTATTGACCTTGGCATTCAGTGTGCTGAACTTCTCCGCCAAGGGATCGACCTTAGCATGAACCAATGCGACTGTTAGGCTAAGTGACTGGAACATGCCTCTGATCTCTGTTTTAAAACTATGCAGTTCTTAATCAAAGGCGGGCCTTGTCAAAGCCATTTTTTAGGTGCGAAGCTCCTTAGGGCGGCATCCGTTCGTCCCTCGTAGCCGTAGTAGTCGTCGTAGTGTGTAACCAGTATTACAATTTCACCTGCAAGGTGGTGCCGGTGAGAAATTTCTTCTGTGCGTTGTTGAACAATAATTAATAGTGCTCAATGTACATGCCAATATCTGCTAAGGGGGAATGAGAGACAGGAAAATTCGGCCTTTAGGTAACGCGCACGCTACGAATTTTTTATTGTTCAAAAACGCACAGAAGACAAGAAAGGGTTGCTACGTTATACTCGCTGGGCGTAACCTCTTAGGTTTTAGAAAGCTTTAGTGAGCGTTGGGCAGCAGTGCCATAAATACAGTGAACTAGTACATAACATGAATTCGAGGTGGTTAGAGGTGTGAAGTAGACACGAAGCGCAAGCCGTAAAAAAGTGTGCATGTGCCTCCTCTCGTTCAGCCTTTTGAATGTCCGCTGGATGGCGGTGCTTCTATATGAGGAATATATGATGAAAAGATGCGAGATGGTGGTACTTGGAATGTTGATGGGGTGGACGAACGGACACACGAACAGATGCATGGATGGACGCACGGATGGCTGCACGGACGGATGGACGCATGAACAGACGCAGGAGCGGATGCATGGACGAAAGCAGGATGCACACATGAATGTGCGGACGCACACATGAATGCACACATGGACACGCACACATGGATGCACACGCACACGCACACATGAATGCACACGCACACATGGATGCACACATGAATGTGCGGACGCACAAACATACGCACGCACGGATGGACGGATGGACGCATGGGTGGCCACACAGAAGCACGCATTGATGGACGGAAGCAAGAACGAATGAACGGACGTATGCTTCGCCCCACTATCCATCATTCACTCCGTGGATATGCTGCCATTTTTTGGCTGCACGAACAGTAGTACACTGCACTTTCATGGGTGTTTCGATGCGCGTCCCCGCGGGTTTTTCAACGAGCGTTTCCGTGGCCGTTTTCATACGTCTTTCCACGGGCGTTTCCATAGGCGTTTCGATGGGCGTTTCGAGTAAAGTGACCTGAGGAGGTTGTGGAACGTTATTAGCATTCTTGGCGTTATTAACATTCTTAAGTGTGACTATCTCGACTCCAAGTTGCGCGATCGCCTTCTTTAGTGCAGCATTCTCTCTTTCTAGCTGAATAATTGTTTGGTTGTTCTGCTTTGGCAGTATGCCCCCGTCACCTTTTTCTGGGATCCTTTGACGTGGTCAGCACACTCGGTCTCTGTGGCAGCATGCACCTGAATGCTGATGGCCCAGCCCCGTGATCGGGAACAGCTCCGGGACTGGGAACTGCTTGTGGATCGGGGTCCGCTCTTGTATCGGGAGCGCCTCCTCGAGCTTCTGGACTGGGACCTGGACTTGTTGGCTGGTTCGGACAGCTCATGTATCGGTAGGAAGTCCATGTCGAAGTCGCGTCTCTCTCTCTTCTGCGCTGTCTAACGACGTAAGGTATCTCGAACCCTTGTGTACAGGTTCTGTCGGCCGTTGGATGAGCCCATCCACAAAAAGCGCACTTCGGTGAGCAAACGTGCTGGTCACAAGGGGAGGTCATTCTGCAACCTCAACAGATAGCATTTCCTCAAGTGGGGCACACGTCGGCTCTGTGGCCTAGTGTACCACAGTTATAGTAGACATCCGTCTGCCGTCGGTAGAGGGTGCACGTGACTATGCTGCGACCACACATGACGTAGTTCGGGACTCGAAGTCCTTCGAACGGATAACTACTGTGGTAGAATTCTTGATTCGCCGCACTTCGAGAACAGTGAGATTCCTCGGGTGAATAAGAAGTCTTCTGAGTTTTTCGTCATCAATTTCCATATCGATGTTTCTGATGATGCCCTTGCGTGTGTTGTCGGGCGCAGCATTGTAAGAGCTAACCTCGTATCATGCGTTATTAACGGTGATGGCCTCTAGACTTGCATAGGCCTTGGCGTTGGCTTGCGATGGCGTACTAATCACAACATTGTTCTGCATAGCGTTAAGACAAATGATGTCACCTGTGATATCTGCAGCGGAAAGACGCGCCGCTGTCGTGCGGGCTTGAGAAATCCGGACGTTACTGGTATTCTTGACGTTCAGGCCTCCCCGAGGCCTAACAATGATTCGAAAATGCTGCCTGGGTAGATGAGGCCGCATTGACGCGTTGGTGAGGCATTTTATTACGTTCGTGGGAGATTGGGTGCGAGAATTCTTGCCGTATGGTGGGCCTTGAACTTCAGTGCCCGCCACGGGTGCTTTAGTTGACTTATGCTTAGAAAGTGCCGTTGTCTATCCAGAACACTGAAAGTTTTCGAAAGAAATGTCCTCCCCTTGCTCAGTGACTTGCATAGCCATCTTGGTAGCTTAAACGAGCTACGCCTAGCGTCAGGCTTAGCTAAGCCTAACCTTAGTCCGAGCAACCTAGGCCGTGGTCGAGCAAGAGTGTCCTTCAAAACTCGGGAAAATATCCATCCACCGTGACGAAATCGTTTCACGTGGTTCTTAAGATTTCACGCCTCGACTGGAGCAAAAGGCATCAAACTTGTAACTACCTTTCACAGAAAAAAAGGTGAACAAGCAAGAGCCCTTGTTTAGAAGACCACATGAATCAGCGCCCTTTCTTCCAGAACGCATAAGATATTAAATCGTGCTTTGCGTTCGCGTGTTAAGCCCTGTAAAGCGAGTACAAAATAAATTGCCACGCCAGGAAAAAAGTCATGTCGTGCGTGTAGTAGAACTGAAATTAGGAGTGAATGCACACATTGTCAACGTCGGAGAAATAAAATCGGCAGATCCCACGTGCAGTGGGAGTCGACGATATTCGAAGCACGAATGAGAAATGTTGATATGCCACTTTAAAATCAGCACAACGTTACGAGGTGGAGGTAAATGATGCCCCACATGACTTCTGTGTCATGATTATCATGTTTAGATGTGTAATTTACCTTCGTAATCTATTCACGTCATGTGCTACCAAATTTAGTATATGCGAAGCTAGCGAAACGGCCGCTAGCACGCTATAAGCCTGGAATGGTGTCATGTCCTTACAAGACAGGCGTGTCACGATTATCATGTCTTCACCAGTCATATATTTCGTCATCCATTGACGTCACGTAACACCTATTTCGTATATGCAGAGCTATCAAAATGTCCATGACGACATCATGAAGGGCCTAATATACTCCAATGTAGCGTTGACGCGCGCGCACGTCGAGCACAGTGACACCTTATTAGCAAAACGCGAACACTCTATAGGATGACGCCAGGCACGACCAGCGTCCGTCGGTGTAGCCCGAGGGCAACCGGCGCGAAATGCGACAAGCTGCGTTTCGCGCCGATGCGTTGCCCAGACAACACTGCACCTCCCTCTTTTCGTGACGGCCGAATGCTGGACGCGCAGATACGCGCATGCGTCAAAGCAACACAGCGCGGCACGCGTCTTCGAATATATGACAGGAGTGGCGCCTGGCGTGACGCAACGAAATGAACGCCAGTGAGCACGCGCAGCAGGTAACATCGAAATGTGTTGGCTCCTAGACTGTTGGGTGTAGTGATGTCCTCACTTGACATGCATCCATGAGTATCATGTTTGCACCAGTCACATATCTTCGTCATCCATTGGTGTTTCGTAATACCAAATTCGGCATTTGGGAAGTTAGCGAAATGGCCGCAAGCGCAACATGAGCATGGCATGTAGTCATGTTGTTACATGACACACATGTCATAGTTATCAAGTCTCATGGTGTCATTTACCTATGTCATCCGTTCGCCTCACGTAATACCGAGTTTGGTTCACGTGAAGCTAGCGGAATGGCCGCGAGCGCATCATCAACGTAGCATGTAGTCATGTTGTTACATGAGACGCATCTCATGTTTATCATCTTTGCACCAGTATTTCACCTTCGTTATCCATTCACGTTCCGTAATACCAAATTTGGTATAGATGAAGCTAGCAAAATGGCTGCTGGCGCATGATGAGCGTGGCATGTAGTCTTGTTGTTACATGACACGCAACTCACGATTATCATGGTTGCACCAGTCAGCTACTTTGGCCATCTATTCACCTACCGCAATTCCATATTGGTATATATGACACTAGCGAAACAACCGTGAGCGAATGATGAGCGTGCCATGTAGTCATGTCGCAACATGACACGCATGTCATGATCTTCATGTTTGGGTCGGTCCCTTGTGTTCCCCTTGCGATCATGTCATACCGTACCAGTTTTGCGACATGTCGTGAGAACAAATCCACCGCAAGAGCTGCCAAACCATGTCATGTAAATCATGACATTCATGAGAGACCATCTCATGATTTTCATGTTATGACTTTTCAAATATGTTTTTCATACAGTAAATTTAGGCCGTGCCAAGTTCGGTATCGATACAATAATCAAAACATCAGCACATCTCAAAGTCGTAGGCGGATAGATAGACAGATGGATAGATAGTTAGATAGATAGATAGATAGATAGATAGATAGATAGATAGATAGATAGATAGATAGATAGATAGATAGATAGATAGATAGATAGATAGATAGATAGATAGATAGATAGATAGGTAGATACGCTCAAAGTAGCCGAAGCTCGCTAAGAAATGTTTCGCATTTATTACAGCATTGATAAAGGCAGTGCAGGAGGTCAATATATATAATCTAAGGAGCTGTTCATAGGAGAAATAGTAATTAAAAAAAGACACCTACTGGTTTGTTTTATTGGGATTGCACGTCGTTCATTGCATATATTTCTTGCAGACAATGCCACACAACGCTCACGAACGTGTACAGTCATATGTTTGTAACCAGCAGGCAATACTTTGGTCCACCTTCTCTAAAACCTCACGGACACAAAGTGAACAAAGGAGCCTAAATTATTGCTCCGATTCCTACTCGCCCATGTTGAAAACATTATTCAGTAATCGCAAGCAATTTGATTTCATGAAAGCCGCTCATACGTAACACCGAAATGCATCTAGGCTGTCATAGCGTTAGCGGATATGTAGTAGGGCTTCCTGCGGTTCAGGACCAGCTGTCCAGGAAAATAACAGTACTTCGTCCATCTCTGTTAATAACTCACCAGCAACGCTTGGACTTCAATTGGGCTTACCCATTAGTTCTAAAAGCTTGAGCGTTTCCTTTCATTTACCTAAAAACATTATTATGCTACAGATGCGTGACCAATACGATGTGCCACTGACACTCTTGAACGGCGAAGAGCTTCGTTTTAAAGACGATAATCTTTTTGGGGACATTCGACGCAAAAATTTTGGTCTGTTTCTCTGTACATCTGTTTGCTTGTCCACTCTTAACGGCCTCGGGTACTTGAAACAGCCGACCCCATCCGCAGCGCCCACCTATGTTGCTCAATGCTCAGCGTTCATGCTTGTGCAATTGCGAAATAAAAAGCAATTATTGCGCATGTCTGGGGCACCATAACAACACGTATATGTTCTGAATGTGCGCCTCCTACTACAAAAGGCATATGTAAGTAATTTTAGTAGTCTTATCACGCTACGCTGACCATGTGACACTTGCACGGAAAGGCGGCAAGAAGTTCCAACGCTTTGCTAAAACGAAACGGTGGCAGCACCTACTCGTCACCTTGCGTTCTACACCTTATCCCCTCTCAGATGGACGCGCACACCAGTCTCATCGTCCCGCCCTGTTTTCTAAGACAACTGCCAGATGGCGCCTATGTCTCTCGTGTGACCTGACTTGATGCGCTCGTTCGTCTCCACTGCACGTTCGAGGCACTCTGACGCAGTGCCTCCAGAATACCACAAACCAGTTTTCTTGCGCAGAAGATCAAATAAAAGTCTTGTTCACTCTCTCCACTCGCACGTTTCGTCTTTCAACGACATTTGCAGATTACATGCAGATACAGGGCCAATTTTTGTGTAATTGTTCTATAAAGTATTTTTAATAATTTTCTTTATGAATAGGTGTAGGTGTGCACTTTTTTCATAAGAATAAAAAATAAAGGGCTATAGCTGTTGAAGCGTGCGTTCGTCATGTTATAAATACGGATCCTATTTATTACAAGCTGACATATAGTGCGTGTTTTCGTAGTCACCAATATACTTTATTAATATTTGTGATGAGTGAAGGAAAAGACGCCAACGACGCAAGTGCGGGGCAAGGCGCGTGTGATTTCGAGCTAACTGTGCGCGTGAGGTGAGCCAATGAGCTGATCACATGTGGTGGCCCATGGAGGTGGCGAGCCACGATTGGGCCACGTGTGACCATTACGTGGCGGTAAGCTTTGTGACTGGGGACGAGCCGAAGCAGCGGCAGACGGGAGACAGCGGGCCGAAGCGTTGGACGTAGGCGATCCAGGTTCCGGCCAGGGAATGCGGCTGTCTACGCTATTGCCATCCAACTACCAGCAGGGGTGACGTTGCCGGCACGAGTACTGCATCTCGGGGCGCGGCCTGGCCTGCTGATCTCTTCCTTGCCGGGGGCATCGCGGATATCACGGATATCGGCGTGGCGTCTCCGTGGTCAGATGTTCGGCACAGCGACGTAGGCGGCCTGGCTAATGGTCATGGTTGCGCCGAGCATCGCGTCTCGACGCAAGCTGTTCGCTGGACGGGCTGGCCATTTACACGCATGGAGCATCGAATCTCTGATGCAGGTCGACTGCTACGTAGTCGTACCCACGCCCCACTCCGCCAAGCGCCACCGTCACCATAGCATCACACATAGAGACGTACCCCGCGCCCGATCACCTGTCGCCGCCTCCTGCCCTGCACCTCGGCGTTCGCCGGGGTCCGCATCTCATTGTGAGGTTTTGGAACTCTGCACCTTGAACTTGCGTTCTCTTGTTTTGTTGTTTGATCAGACAGTTATTTTACTTATTCGGCGTCACGGTTAATCTGGTTCTGTGTTCTATGTTTTTTTTCGTGCTCTGTCATAAACGTGGTGTGTGTTATTACCGTCTCATCTCAATGTCGTTTCTCCTCGCACGACACGCAAAACAAGCGTTCTCGAACCTTGGCAACGTTAAAGAATATTTTTCATTACAGTATTTCATCGCCTGCTCAAAATTGTCACCGAAAGTAAAATAGTAGTAGTAGTAATAGACTTTTATTCAGCCACAATTTACAGACCGAGCATTTCTACCACCTGTGTGACCAGTCGACGCTCTTCTTCTTCCTCTTCGGCGCCGATCCAGTCGAGCCAGGAGGTGATGGAAACGGATGGGAGAGGGTAATAGCTGGATTGCTGAGCAGTTGGGCAGTAAAACAGGCAGTGTGACCGTCGGCATATGGGGAGGGGCAATTGAAACAGCAGGGGCCAGACCTATATGAAGGAAAAGGCGAGAGGGGGTTTTCGGGCAATTCATTTGGATGTGCCGTAGAGTTCGAGCCTCAAGCGCAGTGAGTGATGGATGAGGGGGAGGGTAAAGACGCTTGTCGAGCTGGAGCTGGAGATATACCTCCTTGATAGTACGATGCAAGGAGATCCGCCCATCGTTATTCATGGAGCTCTCACTGTCTTCCGGAGGTGTGGGCCAGGAAATGAACGGTGCCCAGTGCAATAAATCGCGGGCAAGCTGATGAGCTAGCACATTGCCGTTAATACCTGAATGCCCAGGAACCCAGCAGAGGAAGACAGTGGAGGGTTGAAGAGCAGAGGCCACTCGCTCGACCTCCTGTTCAAGAGCAGGGGGCAACGTGTTGGTCTGTATGTGACGAATGGCGGTGTGGGAGTAAGAGTAAATCGTGTACTCGGGAAGAGAAGGGAGGGAGGAAAATGTCTGCATGGCGTGGACCATGGAAATGACCTCAAGCGAAGGTACATTTGGCGGGTGCAAGTATGGCCCGCTGGTGTGCGTGTCAGGTGCCGAAAGGTGTGGACGGTAGATAACGTAGTCACACGAGCCTCGAGGAGCCATGTACGAGGCATCCGTGTAGGTAACTTCTTGTGTAGAGAGAGGAGGAGAATGACGTTGTGCTGCCGCATGACGCCGGCCGGCGTGAAGAACGGGGGACATACGGGATTGGAGGGGAAGGATGCGAAGGTTAGAAGCAGCGGTGCTATTGGCAGAAGGCAAGGTGGGAACGGAAACGGGAATATGAGGGATACCGGCTTGGGCCAACAGCCATTGGCCTTGAATGTGCGAGAAAGACGGGTAATCTGAGAGTTGTGGTGCAGAGAATTAAGAGAACGTAATGGATGGAAGGGCCCTATGGCAAAGAGCTTAGTGGTAGAGGTAATAACAGGGACGTTGAGAGCTGCCTTGTAGAGACCTAATAGAGCCCTTTCGAGTGTGTTGAGTTGCGTTTGGGTGAATCGAACGTAGGGTAAAAAGTGCAAGAACATGTTAAGGGCGAGCGCATGTGCCACTCGGCACGCATAAGCCTCGTGGAGCCCCGACTGCCGAGGGACAACGCGTCGCAGGAGGTGAGCCACCGAGTGGCAAGTCCTCACAGCGTGATGTAGGGCCTGCGCGTTTTTTTGTCGCGTGCAAGGGAAGCCAAGAACTTTGCATTACTGAACAGTGGGGATGAGAGAGTCAGAAAGATGTAGGGAGATGAGGGTGTTGTGGGAACGCTGGTACGCAGACCACTTTAGCAAAAGTTGTTCACATTTCTCCGGTGCAGGAGACAGGCCAGCAGCAGCGAGAAAAGAGGCGATAATGTCCAGACTATGTTGCAAAGTATTCTGAACATGACCGGGACATAGAGACGTTCACCAGAGAGTGATGTCGTCTGCCTAAAAAATATGGTAGGGGTCAGGTATTTGGGACAGTTGGTATGTAAGGGGAGCCGTAGCATTATTAAACAGAGTAGGAGATAGTGCGGCACTTTGAGGAGGGCCGCGGGTGAGGGGTGTTAGTTAAACAATTGAGTATCGACTCTAAAGTGAGCAACTGGATTGAAAATAAAGGATCAGATGTAAGAATACATGCGGGAGCCACATGACAGGTAGGAAGGTAAAGTAATCCCGCTTTGCACATGCTCAGACACAATCACCTACACTTAGGATAACATGCGCAGGTGCGAGATAACACCTATAAAAAATTGACTCGAATCTGCATATTACACTGCAAATGTTGTCAAAAGACGATAGGCTTGCGCCTGAAGAGAGTGAACAAAAAGTTTAGTTGATGTTCTGCATAATAAAATTGGTGAATGGCATTCTGGAGGCGCTGCGTTAGAGTGCCTCGAGCGTGTAGCGGAGGCAAACGAGCACATCGAGACACGTTAGACACGAGTGCCATCTGGAAGTTATCTACGAAAACGAAGGCGTTGTTATGCCTGCGAGTCCGCAGCGAACGTCCATGCCTCGGAGGAAAGGAAATCTGTGTCAAGGCCAGCCCGCGAGCCCGCCTGACGCGAACAACTCAACGCCATAAACACGCGACGGCGCATTTCTGTCCCGCACGTGCAGTGAGTCAGCTCAGCCCTCAAGTCCATCTAGTAAACAACCAGCGCCTTCCTGTCTGGCGGGTCTGACACATAGCCTGGCGACGTCACTCATCTTTGGGTGCAGCCACCTGCAGCCCAGTCTCTCCAGATTCGATGAGAAAGAATGACGCGGGCCAGTGGCGGCCCCATTGGAGGAGTCTGACCTCACGACCAGCGGCGCTTCTGGTTGGACATTGGGTTTCTCAAAGAATCCACCCGGTGCATATTAAAGAAGCCCTGCGGCGCGTCGCGAGCAGCAGACGTCTTGGAGAGCATACATGTGTGTCGCAGCAGTCCTACGTGAGAGCAGACATGTGTGTCGTAGCAGTCCTATGTGAGAGCAGACATGTGTGTCGCAGCAGTCCTATGTGAGAGCAAACATGTGTGTCAGAGAAGAGAGCTATGTGATAGAGAGTTGAGCTGTGTGTCAGAGAAGAGAGCTATGTGATAAAGAGTTGAGCTATGTGTTAGCAGACCCACTTGAGAGCAGACATGTGCGTTAGAGAGGAGAGCTCGGCTCTTCGGGTCTCTAAGCTGTCGGCCCCAGTGCCAAATTTGTAACGCCTCTGTATATATGCTGTACATAAACCTTGCTTAACTCACCGTCGTCTCGTCCGCTCGTCTATCAGCTCTGCGCAGAAGCAGTCACGAGCTGAGAAATCTACGTTACCAAACACCTGGTGACCGTGTCGGTGGAGATCGGAGCAGTGGCGCCTTCGGGACCGCGTTGGCGTCGCCGTCTTTCGCAACAGTGGCTGGCAGCTGCGGGATCGGCTGGCGTCAGCGACATCGATGCGGTGAGTGCCTGATGTTTTCCTCTCAGTTCACCAGACTACTCTAGCTCAGGTTGTAGTAGTTTAGAGAAGGGCTGTAAGAAGCATTGAAGTGAGCTTTGATCGTTTCTAAGCAAAGTCGAAGTGCCTGAAAACCGAAGTTAATTTGGAGAGGGTAAACATGGTAAAGTGAAAAATTGCTTGTGCGTCTTGCTAGTTGACTTATAGTGGGTACGGGAAGTAAATTCTTAGCAGGGGCAAACAGCAAGAGGCTAGTGTGAACGATGCAGAACCTTGATGTTAAGGAACTCATCGAAATTTGTGAGGAACTCGGCATTACTTTAAGTCGTGCGAAACGAAAGCAAGCGATCCTTGAGATCATGAGGGATGAAGAGTGTCGGCCGAGGAAGTTGATGAGGCCTGGGCGGATATCAAAGCACGCCGCGAGGAGGCTGAAAGGCGAGAAGTAGAAACTCGCGAACGTGAAGAAGCTTAAAGGCGCGAACATCGCGAGTCCGAGGAGGCCGAGAGACAGGAGCGCCTCGAGTTGAAACGAATAGAATTGGCAATCCTACAGTGTTCGCAGGCGCCTAGCGTAGCTTCTCCGGCGATTCAGGTCAGCGAGTATAGAATTCGGGGCCAATTGCCACCGTTCGTAGTAGGCGAGGACATGGCGAAGTATCTCGTCAAGTTTGAACATGTCTGTGAGCGAAACGCTTTGGAGCGGTCTTTTTGGGCGCAGAGCCTGTTAGCTCTTCTTCCTGGCGAAGTGTCCGACGCAATAACTTGCTTGTCGAGGGAAGCGTTTGAGAGCTATAACGAGGTTAAGGAAAGGCTCTTGAGACGTTATAAGTTATCACCGGAGGCCTTCAGGCAAACGTTCCGGTATCCTAAAAAGAGGATTGAGTCACACGTTGACTTCGCGTTTCGTCTTAAAGCCGATTTAATTGAATGGCTCAAGGGCGAATGTGTTTATGACGACCGCGATAAAGTGGTGGAATGCGTTGCATTGGTGCAATTCTACCGCTGCATCGAGGAGGATGTCAAACTTTGGCTGCAGGACAAACTTGGTGAAGTACAGCTAAACAAGGCAGCAGAGTTAGCTGAGGAGTACTATACACGCCGAAAATTGCATAGCAGGGCAGTGCGCGTTGAAAAGGATGAAAGGAATGAGGGCTTTTTAAAAAAACCTGATCAACGGAAACCCGCTCCGCACCATAATTTCAAGAAGGACCCGTGTCTTATGAAGGACGCTGTAGGGGAAGGACAAACGGAAGTGGAGAAATCGAGTGAGGTTCCTAAACAACGCACTGATACCAGCACCGCCGCGGTGGTCTAGTGGCTAAGGTACTCGGCTGCTGACCCGCAGGGCGCGGGTTCGAATCCCGGCTGCGGCGGCTGCATTTCCGATGGAGGCGGAAATGTTGTAGGCCCGTGTGTTCAGATTTGGGTGCACGTTAAAGAACCCCAGGTGGTCTAAATTTCCGGAGCCCTCCACTACGGCGTCTCTCATAATCATATAGTGGTTTTGGGGCGTTAAACCCCACATATAAATCCATCGATCAACGCACTGGTACCACACGGGCGTTTGAATCACAGAAGCCGCTAATCTGCTACAACTGCAAAAAGGAAGGGCACATCGCGATAAACTGTAAGCGAAAGTTTGTTTTTGCAACAATCCGAGAATCGGAAAAGAACATGCGGTTGTTGGAGCCGTATATCCAAGAAGTTAGTGTAAATGGGCAAACGTGTTGAGCACTTCGTGACTCAGCGGCAACAATGGATGTTGTACATCCTTCATTGGTGTCTCCGGATGATTTTACAGGAGAATGCGCGTGGATCAGGCAAGCCGCCGAGGAGCAGAGTGCTTGCTTATCAATCACCACGGTTGTCATTGAAGGTCCATTCAGTAAGATTCGCACCGAAGCGGCTGTGTCTGCCGCGATTCCCGATCATTTTCCTTATCTTTTCTCTAACAACTCAGAGCAGCTTCTCAAAGAGCAGGGTAAATCGTTCTTTCCCAACTTAGCGTACATGACCCTCACGCGATCGCAAGCGCGGAAGCTTTCGCAGGAGCTTGATCTTGTTCAATGCTGTGAACCTTCAAGTGACCTTGGCGGCGAGTCGACGGAACCTCAGAGAGGAAATTTTCCGCGTGAATCATGTGAGCAGTCACGCGAGCGGCCCGTCGCCGAAGCGACTGGCGCGGTTTTCGTAGCAAGGGGAGACAACATGGCGCCATTGAATCAGAGCGAGAGGGCTGCAACGCTTTCGCTTGTAGCGGAAAATTGGAGTGAGCTGTCGAGGGTTGATCGAGAGACGCTCATTCGAGAGTAGCGTGAGGACCTTTTGATTAAAGCGCTAGTGGAAAGGCACATGAAAGCTGCACAAGTGTTGTCGAAGGAATACTGCGACAAATCGGCAAAGAAGCGCGCTTTTGAAGTAGGAAGTCCGGTAATGCTGCTGCGGCCGTTCAAAAAGAACAAGGTTGAGGTTCAATGGGAAGGGCCCGCCAAAGTAATATCGAAGCTTTCTGATACCAATTATGAAGTGAAATAAGGAAGGCGGCCGGACAAAATTTACAACTTGATGAAACCACACGTTCAACGTCAAGCGGTCGTATATCTGCTGTTGAATGCTTCAGAGGAAGAGAGAGCAGAAATTTGGAGTTCTAGTGATGTAGTCGAAAGGGGATCGGAGATAACCTTGGAGCAGTTGAACCTAGAGCCTAGGTTAAGTGAAGCCCAGAAGAAAGAGCTGAGAAGGAATGTTCCTTTTTATGAGAAATCTGGATTGTAGTTACACAGATGTGCAACGTCGCAAGTGTGAGCCGCTCTTGGTACCGCATAGGTATCGTCGCCTAAAAGTGGCCGGTTACTGAGATGGAGCGTGGCACTCCAACAGCGCAACTTTGGCGTTCGCTAGAAAAAGAGGAAAGCTAAACGCTAATGCAGACGCATTGAGCCGTGTGTTTAGTTAGTACCTTTTCCACCTTTCGGTTTCTCGCTGGCGGTACGGGGCAAACTTTTGTCCTCATCACGGCCTTAGCTGAGCGCTCTCGTCCAGAAGAGCTCAAGGAGCCAACTTTATGTTCTATTCTAATTCGTTACGTTCTTGTACGTGAAAAAAATTTGAGTTGTCATTTTAAGAGTCTTGTGTCCCACATGTGCCTCTTGATGTAGAGGGAATGAAATTCCGATAGACGCGTAGCTAGGTATATGTTGTACTATACTTAGTCTGGTGTTCTGTCGGGTGACCGAGGGCACTTGCTTGTGTCGTGTGCTGTCAGTTGTCGAACCGTTCTTGACAAGTTGCAGAACCATCGACAAGTGCTGAAACCAAAGATTGTCAGAGGAGACGAGCGAAGTGGGTCGACAAGTTGTGGCGACAAGCCAGTGGAGCTGGGATCCGTCCTCAAGAATGGGATGTGTTCCCGGAACAGAGATTGGACATGCATTTTCTCCATGGCCCTGGAGGCGAACCTGGAGGGACCTGGCGAACGAGCGCGCCCGACATCCGAGCCACGTTGAAGCAGCTGGTCTTTCCGGTGCATTGTCTGGCGGCGGGGGTGCTGTTATGCCTGCGAGTCCACAGCGAACGTCCATGCTTCGGAAAAAAAAATCTGTGTCAAGGCCAGCCCGCGAGTCCGCCTGACGCGAACAACTCAACGGCGTAAACACGCGACGGCGCCTTTCTGTCCCGCACGTGCAGTGAGTCACCTCAGCCCGCGAGCCCGTCGAGTAAACAACCGGCGCCTTCCAGTCTGGCGGGTCTGACGCAATGCCTGGCGACGTCACTCGTCCTTCGGTGCAGCCACCTGCAGCGCAGCCTCTCCAGATTCTATGAGAAAGAATGACGCGGCCCAGCGGTGACCTCATTGGAGGAGTCTGACCTCACGAGCAGTGGTGCTTCTGGTTGGACATTTGGTTTCTCAAAGAATCCACCCGGTGCATTTAAAAGAAGCCCTGTGGCGCGTCGCGAGCAGCAGACGTGTTGGAGAGCAGACATGTGTGTCGCAGCCGTCCTATGTGAGAGCAGACATGTGTGTCGCAGCAGTCCTATGTGAGAGCAAACATGTGTGTCAGAGAAGAGAGCTATGTGATAGAGAGTTGAGCTGTGTGTCAGAGAAGAAAGCTATGTAATAGAGAGTTTAGCTATGTGTTAGCAGACCCATTTGAGAGCAGACATATGTGTTAGAGAGGAGAGCTCGGCTCTTCGGGTCTCTAAGCTGTCGGCCCCAGTGCCGAATTTGTGACGCCTCTGTATATATGCTGCTCATAAACCCTGTTTAACTCAACGTCGTCTCGTCCGCTCGTCTATTAGCTCTGCGCAGAAGCAGTCGCGAGCTGAGAAACCTACGCTACCAAACGGCTTCTGGCCTTTCCAGTGGAATTCGAAGCAGTCGCGCCTTCGGGACCGTGTTGGCGTCGCCGTCTTTCGTAAACAGTGGTTGCAGCGGTGAGATTCGGGGCGCCCTTCGTAACGTCGTCGGAGGCGCGCTTCGCAACAGCATGCGCGCCCGCGAAGAAAGATGCACGCCAGTATTGGTGGTGATAAGGTGTTGAATTCAAAGCGACGGGCAGATGCCACCACCATGTCGTCGTAGCAAAGGGTTGCATACACTTACCTTTTTGAGCATTGCATTGCACTACCAGCGCAGCGCAATAACCGCTACAGTTCTTTAAGTTGCTTGTGTGTGCCTCTTCTAATATAACGTCAGACATACAGAACATACAATGTTGTTATAACGCGTACGATATGCACAATGTTTGCTTTTTAATGGACAATGGCACAATGATGAACACTAAACCTTGAGCAATATTGGTGGGCGCTGCGGAAGGGGTTGGCCGTTTGGTGTCATTTGAGGTATCGTTAACAGCGGACAAACAGACAAATGTTCAGACAGACAAACAGAGAGACACACAAACACTTTTTTGTCGAAGGTTTCTAAGAAAAACTATCGTCTTTAAAAAAGTAACCCAGCTATGCCCTTTAGCAGCGCCATTTGAAAGTAATGGCGCAGGACACATTGATGTGTTTATCCACACTTTCGTTTTACAGAGAAAGCTGTTATAAGATCAAAACTCGAGCCTTGCGCAGCGCCGTAGTTGTTCGCCGCGGTCACTACCAGTTGCCGTAGCCACATCGCGCGAATTTAGAAAAAAAGAATAGCACCAATGCCACAGTGGAGCTCGAATATGGGTCCACTGGGCGCAAGCCAAGTATTCTACCACTGAGCCACGCCATTGGCAAACTTGCCTTGGGCAGGCTCGATGTCAGCAAATCAATTGCATTATTACAACTCTTAAAGCGTTTTTTATGAGTCGTAAAGCGACACGTAAAGCGACTCGTAAAGTGTAAAACGAAGAAACAAGCAGTGGTCGCTTAATGCAAACAGCGTAACGAGTGGGTCGTCCAACGCTACAACCCATTACAAAAAACTTGTTTTTGTTCAGGTATTCGGCTGTACAGCAACTGTGGCACATACCTATTTCAAGCATAATTCCTCATCCTCCTCAGTCACTGCATGAACAATTAGCACAAAATTCGTAGCAGTAGTTTAGCGGATACCACGCTTCTCTGAAGAATAACGGAAAGTAGCATAGCGAATGCTGGCTTACTACTCTTAAATTTTTATTAATAATGCCGTAATGCGCATCAAGCACGTGTGCTTGAAGAAGTTACCCAATGAGTGTTTAGAACGGCTCTGAAAGGCCGCTCTTCTAGCTTTCGCTGTGACTGTGCTGTGCCTGCCGTGCAGGCATGGCCTTTTTTGTGCCTCTTGTCTCTTCGTATTGTTGTCATCTACAGTTTTATTAATACTCAAGCATCAGCGCACATATTTTAGTCAGTGTTGAGACCGGTATGAATGTTTCTCGCATGCTGATGTTCGATGCCGTTCAGAGGTATAAAACGCAAGGGAGATGAAGTATTGAAAGTGACTTATTTCAGGGGGAAACGTTTGCCGGCATTGTCTTGAAGTGAATTAGAGAGGCCCATTCTAGATTGAATCCGCTGTGCAGACGGTGTCTGTAAAACACATTACAGTTGTCACTTGTTTCGGTTTCGTATAAGGCAATAACCCCCGAATGCAAAGATGTTACTTGGCCGCGTCTTCGACTTGACTTGAGCAAGTCGGCGCGAAGCAAGCAGCGGACTTGAAAACGCTCAAGTCGGCCTTCGCGTTTTATAGGTGCTCAGGCTGTCTCTTGGTCAAGTCAAGAACGTGATTCAATACAGAAAGACGTTGCTCGCCTGGTAACAAGGCTAATAATGAAGTTGTTCGCGTAATGCACGTGTCAAAGCAAAAAAAGTTCGTATATTTTGAAACACATATCTGTTCAAAGAGCTAAAAGCATATTTTTTTTGTTTTACTGCTACCGATCGCCTACATGATGCCCGCCGCGCCGCGACGTGCAGTGTTGTTAGTGGAAAGCGTCCTTTTTCAGCCGGTTTCAGTGGTATCCCAAAAGAAGCGCGTTTCTCCAGGTGTTCATTCATCGTATTTTGCTTTTAGCGGCACTTCTCTGGGTCGTAAGTGTTAAGAAAGCATAGCGATTTCTCGTCGTACTCGCCTTTCTATTCGCCAATGGACATGCCTGTAGCGGGCTACGTTGTATTTATACTGTATTTGTATATATTGTATTTACACATATATTTATACAAAAAGACAACGCAGTGTACAAAAAACGCAATTTACAAAGCCCCTGTAAGTGTGCTGACCCAAAAAAAGCTAAATCAAATCGGAGATTAAAAGTTAAACTACATTTATTAAGAAGATAAAAAGTGCGCATGAGGATTGCGGTTTTTTACGGTCCTTTTTTCCTAGGGGGAAGCGTCAGAATAGTAATATTTAAGTACTTTTCATTTGGTATGTGCATTGTCTTTAGAAGGCATTACAGCAGAGATCGTATACGTTATGAATCGAGGCTTTTACGTCTCAAAGCCATGATGTTACCATGAGGAACGCCGTATGAGAAAGTTCCAGAAATTTCGACCACCTGGTGTTATATTACGTGCACAGATATGGTCAGTATAAGGCCATGATATTTCAACTCCACCAAAATGAGACCAAATTTGTTTTCCATGTTAGTGAGGTGCAGGAGGGGGGGGGCAAGATCGCGGTCAGCGTCAGGATGCCTGCTGGAAGCTTTGTCAAGAACAATGAAAAGGGCACAGGCCTGCGAGGTGAACGAAGGGTTCAGTTGCCCTTTTGCAATTCATAACTACGAGGAAATCCGGAGAAAACCTTCGTGTTTCTACCCAAAACTCGTTCTTGTCAGGGGAGAAACCACGAGGAAGAGCAGCTTTTTTGTGAAGTTTTTGTAGCTTTGTGCCGCGGGTGGATGTCTGGCGTTTTTTGCAACCCCACACGGCTGCACGAAACGAGAACAAAAATTCCTGGAATGTCTGCTAGGAAGTGACTTTTGGGGAAAGCAAGGCCCACCGCGTCACTTTTCTGAGCGACATCGTCGAGTCAAAGAGGAAAAACTACTCACTGCGAGATGTCGCAGCAAAGTATACTATCATCCCAAGAGACACCTACACGCAATGCGGCACCGCGCTTCACCGAAGACGAGAAGACTGTGCTTATCGCTCTCGTGAGAGAGTTCAAGCACATCATCGAGTGCAAGAAGACTGATGTTGCGTCGTTAGCGAAAAAAATGAAACATGGAAAGAGATCGCCAAGCGCTTCAATTCCAACCATGGAATCACCTGGCGCGACCATGTGCAGCTCAAAAAATGCTGGAATAACCTGAAACAAAAATGGAAAGAGGAAGCTGCAAGAGAGCAGCGAGAGCGCCACAAAACTTGTAAGCGAAACATAATAAGCATGGCTGGATCACTTTTGATCTTCAACATGTTTTGTATTCGGCAGAAATGTAAGCACTGGGTGCAAATAGTCATGACCTTTACAATTTGCAGGGCATGGCGAAAAAAAAGAAGTACTCAAAATCACATTTTCCTGGAAGAACTGCCTTGAAGTAGGCATATTACATGCATAATCAGTGCAAACACTTTTCGAGAACTTTATTAGAATGAATTTGTGGACAACTGACGCATTTCGTTTTTTTAGGGAAATTGAGTATAGCGCGCTCATGTTTGTTCTTCGCAATGTTTTGCTATTTTTTTCTTTGAGGTGAACCAGGTAAACTACATTACACAGAACATTGGAACCGCAGAGTTTGTTTTTTATTTGTACAAGATGTTCATGAAAACTTGCTTCATTCTGCGATGAAACTTTATTTCTGATTAGGAGGGGGATCTGCACCTTCGGTCATGGCTCCTGTCTACGAATTGGTTAGATCCATAGATTTCCACATGTCGACAAGGGTGGAAAACGCCTTTGATTCGGATGCCACAGGGTACCAGCCCCTCGTCGCAAGTCTGCCTGTGGTGAGGTTGCTGCAGCCTATCACTGAGAGTCAAAATGAAGCGGACCTTGATTGACAAGGTATGGTGTGTTGCATTTTAAAGCGTAATGATGGTCTCAAAAATTTAACACTTTGTATTTTCCAGAAATGCCTCTTCTTTACATGTTGTGGTGTACAGGTGTTTGCGTTTTAGACAATGCTCCACTAGTACCATTATGCCATCTTTTCTTTATTGAAGACGATCTGTGGCAAGGTGCCAACCCTGTGGAGCCGTCACAGCTGCCAATAGGCACAGATGCCGACGAGGACAGCAGGTGCACTTCTATAGCACAGCCTGTTGCAGAAGCAAACATTTCTGTGGAAGGTTGTGCAACCAGCCACCAAGCCACTGGAGCGGCTGGAAGCAGCACTCCTGCAGCAACTGTTGCTGCTGAAACATACAGGACACCCAGGGGCCGGATGGCTGTTTTGGAAAAAACACTGGCCGCAGAAAATGGGATTCGTGCAGAACTCCAGAAAGAAGAGCACGCAATGCGTATCCGGCTTATGCAAGAGGACCACGATTACAAGATGCGGGAACGAGAAGACTGAAGAAAGTTCGAAAATCAAGTGCGAGATCTTGAGCTTTAAAAGCTCAAAAATGAGCTTGAAAAGCAAAAACTTGAAATCGACATACTGGAGATAGAAAAAGAATTAAAGAAAGAACAGCTCTACAGGCTGCAATGCAACGTGCCTCATTTATAAATAAATGATGGGATATCTCATAAAATGATGAAAGCATGTCAGTGTATAATTATTTTTATGCATGGTTGATAAACATATTAGCGTGCACAGCAGCCATAAAAAGAGTTTGTATGGCCGAGTGTCAAAATTTATGCAGTTTTTGACTATGTGAAGATCTTGCTATGAGCAGGTCCCGTGCTTCATTTCCTGAACGGCTGTCGGTGAGGCGATCAACAGGTGGCAGGTGCACTGTTCTGGTTGCCACTGTACTGATAGGGGAAGGCTGCGGAACCCTTTGAGCGGGTGGCTCTGGTTCCCTTAATAAGCAGGCCAAGCTGTGGAGTGCAGCACAAGCTGTGATTATGTGCACGAAGTTTTTGGCCTTGTGCTGCATTCCCATGTCCAGGCAAGAGAAACGCCTCTTCCACACACCGAACGCCCTCTCAACGACGTTCCGAGTCTTTATTTGGGTGGCTTGGTACCTGGGCGAATGAAGGAATATTGTGCATCACTCCACAAACGGCTGGATTCAATGTCACACCACAAAAACCTGCTCCGACGTTTTGTCACCATAAACTGACGCGTGAACTAACCTTCCCTTGGGTGTGTCCGTGGGGCCTGGTTCTGAAAACGGTGTAAATAAATATGGCTAGCATGCTTATCCAGCATCACCCAACAGCACTCCGGGCACCCGGTTATCTTCGTACAGCACCCGCAAGCGGGAGTTGTCAAAAATTCTGCTGTCATGAACAGAGCCGGGCCAGCCGGCAACAATGTCGAAAAACTGGAGTCCTGGTCCAGCTACAGCCTGCAGCAGCATACAAATAATCATAAACAGGACATTGTACAGCGCCTTTAACTTTGTGGGTTCAGTATAAAGTACATGCACAGCAGAAATAAATGTTGTTGCACAGAGTCATGGTCGGTCAGAGTGTATTTTGATGACAAGATACAAACAGTACTGTTCCTTTGAAAATATTCACGAAACCTGCCTTCCGGAGCAAAAACTCGACTTCAGCAAAACACAGCACGAAGGCGCGAGTGCCTGGCCCTTCGAATCACTGTTCCATTATTTTTCGCTTTACTTATTTCGCTAATGCATGGAAACAATGGCTAAACACAAAGACGTTGTTTAGTGTATGGAAAACAAAATTACGACCCGAGTAGTAATTGAAAAAAAAACGAACTACACTGTTCAGAGACTTTAAAATTCCATTGCTTACCTCCACATTGAAGGAGAAATAGCTTTGCGGTTGCAAAACACTTCGGCATTTTCACCGCCGGGGCTTTTAATCCGCACGTGCGTGCAGTCTATGCATCCCGTCACTCCAGGGAATTCGGCCACTTCATAGAAGTCCCGCATACCTTGTTGAAATTTCGCCGGCTGCGGAAAGCGCACCAGTGCGGAATACAAGTGCTTTGCTATCAGAATGGTCACTTTTCCGACTGCGCGGCACACTGTAGACTGCGGAATGCGGACGAGGTCCCCGGTCACTGTTTGAAACGTCCCGGCGCCGTGAAACCTCAGCGCCATCAACAGCTGCAGCATAGGTGGCACAGGCTGACTTCGACTGTCCCCACTTTCTTGGAGCGGCAGCATAGACAGCAGCTGCCGCACGGCGTGCTTCGTGAACCGGTAGTGAGCGTGGAATTGTTCCTCGTCATAGAGCTCCATAGGATTTCCTCGGTCACGAAGAGCGGGCCGTGGAATCTTCGGCAGGTAATGGGCCTCCGAAAACGCAACATCCATGGCGTAGCACGCGAACTGAAAAGCGGCCACCCTCTGCGCGACGTCCATTCGAGAAGCGGCCATGTTGGAATGACGCATGAAGTCGCTTTCAAGCTAGCCCCGCAGCTGACTTGAAACTTGTCCTGACTTCAACCGAGCCAAGTCGCCTTCAAGTCGTCCGCAAGTTCGAGAACAATTTATGGTGACCAGCAAGACTGTCTTGAGTCAAGAACGAGTCAAGTACAAGTCAAGTAACATCTCTGCTTTCGGGGGTAAGAGCCTCGTGAGTAACCTTCACAATGCGTTGTGGTGAAGAGCCTGTGTTGTATGTTCAGAAGACGGTATACTCTTTCCTGGAATACTGCAACGCAGAAACTTGTCTGTCTGTCTGTCTGTCTGTCTGTCTGTCTGTCTGTCTGTCTGTCTGTCTGTCTGTCTGTCTGTCTGTCTGCATGGCAACCTACGACTTTTATTAAAAGAAAAGCGGCACACAAAAAGACGGAGACAAAGAAGAGAACCACACACAGCGCTTTTGTGCGCCGCTTTTCTTTTAATATGAATATACACCAACTCGCCTAACTTTCTATTCTGCTACGACTTTTAGCTCTCCTGGCCGTTTCTATAGCTAATACCTAATAAAGTTGTTTACTACTATAACGCTATCGATACCAAACTTGGTATTGCATAAAGTATGTGTATGAAGGACATAGTTATTAGTAATAACAAGAAAATTATGATATGTATATCATGAACGTCCTGATTTACATTTCTTGATACTGCAGCTCGTGCGGGAATTTCGCTCACATGGCAAGTTGTAAAACTGGCATGATAAGACGTGATTGCATGGCGAACACAAGCGACAGACCCTAACAAGCAAGTCATGACATGCGTGTTATGTAATTACATGACTACTTGCCACGCTCATAATGCGCTCGTGTCCGTTTCGCTAGCTTCGCATGTACCAAACACGGTTTTACGCGAGACGAACGAACAACATAAGTAAATGACACATCCAAACATGATAATCACAACACGTGTGTCTTGTAACAACATGACTTCGTGCCACACTTATGATGGCCGTGTCACTATAGGTTCCAATATGCCAACATTAGTATAACGTGACGCCAACGGATGACAAAAGTATGTGACTGCTGCGAACATGATGATCATGAAGTGCGTGTTATTTGAGAACATGACTACATGCCGCAGCCAAGGCGCCAATACACTTCAACGTGACGAAGTGCGCGTGCTCACCGGCGTTCATATCGTTGCATCACGCCAGCGTTGCTACGCCAGGCGCCGGTCCTGCCATATACTCGAAGGCGCGCAGCGCACTGCGTTGCTTTGACTGATGCGCCTTTCAGTGCGTCCGGCGTCCCCCCGTCCCAACAAGAGGAGTCGCAGTGTTGTATGGGCAACGCATCGGCACGAAATACAGCATGTAGCATTTTGCAGCGGTTGTCGTCGGGCGGCGCCGACGGACACTGGTCGCGACGTTTGCGCCTGGCGTCATACTATATAGTACTCGCGTTCTGCTAATGTAGCGTTGATGTGCCCAGCGTGCGTGCGCGTCAACGATACATTGGAGTATATTCGGTCCTTTATGATGCGCTCACGGCCGTTTTGCTAACTCCACATATAAGACATCTGAAGTTTCGTTACATCAATGAATGACGAAATATACGACTGGTGCAAACTTGATAATCCTGACACGTATCATGTAAGAACATGACAACATACCACACTCATAGCGTGCTCGCGGGCGTTTCGCTAGCTCCACATATACCTAATTTGATATCGCGTGACATGAGTAGATGATGAAAGCAAACGACACGTCGAAACATAATTATCATGAGACGAAAATCATGTACGGCATCGTTTACCTCCTCCTCATAACGTTGTGCTGATTTTATCATGCTGATCAACCTTGATTTTATTATGCTGATCAACCTTTCTTATTCGTGCTTCGCATATCATCGATTCCTACTGTACGTGGGATCTGCCATTTTTTCTCTCTGTTGTCAATCATTCACCTACTTCCAATAGTGTGTAATATCTTTTGTGTGCATATGAATATTGCTTCTATGTTAGTGGAGAGATTACTCAGGTGCTTCCACCTGCAGATGTTTTCCTATCACATTCTAACAAAGAAAACTTTTGTAAAGCTGGTGTTAGCCATTGAGTACGTAGGAACTTTTGATCCGTGGTTCAGAAAGAAAATTTCAGCCATGTTTGACAAAAATATTCAACAGTACGACCTAACTTCTTTGAACGATTATTTGAAATATGTGGGCTACCAGGCAGTATTTCTTTGCGTTCGCCTGAGTAGAAGTCTTAAGTTTAACAGGTGAGTGACTTGCTCAAGGCAAAGTTTTGTAGTTAGACTGCTTGTAAAACGTTCGGTAATTTTGCGTTATTTATTGTCGCTGGCTACTAGCCTCTCCTGCCCGCAACACAGGTCAAAAAGCACTCATTCCGGGTAGTAAATGAATTGCAGTTTCCCAACTGTCCTCCGAGATCACAACGGTGCCGACGTTTATTATAGTGATACATTTGACGAACCACTGGAAATCGTCCTCCCCTCCATCGGCAGTAACAACCTGCAATCAAAAAGTCCAAAAAAATGTACCATTCCTTAACATCTGTCATCGTTCACACAATTGTGTATGTTACTATAAATTTTAATATTTTGAGTATGGCTTTGTAAACGCTAATTTTGTACTAAAGATAAGCACGAATCAAATGTTTGCAAAGCATTTTAGAATGGTGCACCCTATTTCATTTTTATTTGTGATACACTATTGTGGTCTATGTTGTGCTGCATTTTTCCTTGTTCATTTAGGCGTGCTCACGTTGTATCATTATACCCAACAGCCTTGGTCTTCGTGGAAGACTGAGATTATTGAAAGTGAAAAAAAGTACACAATAAATAACACAAATATTTTCTGTTCAAGCAGCAAACATAAGTTTAAACGTTTTGCGCAATTTTGAAAGTGTACGTACTTTAGTATACATGTACCTATAGGTGCGTCGACCAACCAGCATACTTTTTTTTTTCTTATGAATTATGTCTTCCTTGCCGCATTGAATTGAAAGAGTGCAATTTTTTAGGCTAGGATCTTCTTGATTTAAAATAATGGAATAATTTCAGGGACCAGTAAAGTCTGCTGTTTTAAAGCGAAGCATTTCATAGCAAAATTTAGCGACATTGAACGCATCTATCTATCTATCTATCTATCTATCTATTTATCTATCTATCTATCTATCTATCTATCTATCTATCTATCTATCTATCTATCTATCTATCTATCTATCTATCTATCTATCTATCTATCTAGCCGCCTACGACTTTTAGCTCTCCTGGCCGTTTCGAATCGATACCTAACTTGGTGTGGCATAAATTACTGCATCAAATATTTGATTATTCATAACATGAAAGTCATGACATAAATGTCATTAATATCGTGATTTACATGTCATGGTTCTGCAGATTTGCGGTGGATTCGTTCACATGGAATGTTGCAAAACTGGTATGGTATGACCAGTGACAGACTCTAACTGGAGAATCATGAACTGCGTGTCGTGTATCAACATGATTACATGCCATACTCTTGGTGCGATGGCGGCCGTTCGCTAGCTTAACTTGTACCAAACTTGGTATTATGAGACGCGAATGGACGACATAGGTAATTGACACATTTAAACGTGATAATGACGACATGCATGCCTTATAACATCATTTCTGCATGCCACACTCATGATGCGCTCGCGGCCGTTTCACTAGCATAACATATGCTAAATTTGGTATTACGTGATGTCAATAGATGACGAAGGTATGTGACTTGTGCAAACATGATAATCATGAGATGCGTGTCATGTCAGAACGTGACTACATGCCGCAGTCAAGGCACCAATGCATTTCGGCGTGACGAGGTGCGCGTGATTGCCAGCGTTGATTTCGTCAGGTCACGCTAGAGTTGCGATGCAGGCGCTGGTCCTGCCATATACTCGCTGGTGCGCGCTCTGCTGCGTTGCTTTGATGCATGCGCGTTTCAGCGCGTCCGGCGTCCCTCCGTCACGAGAGGAGGGAGACGCAGTGTTCTCTGGGTAACGCATCGGTGCGAAAGGCAGCATGTCACATTTCGCGCTGCTTGCCGTCGGACCGCGCCGACGGATGCTGGTCGTGCTGATTGCACGTGGTGTCAGACCATGGAATGCTCGCGTTTTGCTAACGTAGCGTCGCTGGGCCCAGTATGCGCACGCGTCAACACATTTGTGTATAATGGGTCCTTCACGATGCACTCGCGGCAGTTTTGCTTGCTCCTCATATACCGACTTTCTTTTTACGTGACGTCAATGGATGACGAAAGTGTATGACTGGTGCAAACATGATAATCCTGACACGCTTGTCATGTAAGAACTTGACAACATACAACGCTCATAGCGTTCTCGTGGCCGTCTGGCTAGCTCCAGATATACTCAATTTGGTATCACATGACGTGAATAGACGGTGAAAATAAACGATACGTCCAAACATGATAATCCTGACACAAAAGTCACGTGCAGCATCATTTACATTCCCCTCGTAACATTCTGCACACTTTAATGTGAAATGTGAAAATTTACCATTCATGCTTCGCTTATAATTGATTCCAACTGTACGTGGGGTCTGCCAACTTTTTTGTGCTAAAATATATAACTACGTCCTCGAAGAAAACCTGATAGGATACAAGGCAGCAGCGGTGCGCACGGCGTTGACCCGGTTTTAAATATCCTCGATGCGAGTGTTGGAAGAATGGTTTAAAACGAATTATAGTGTAGCGTTCACTCTAGTACACGTTTGTATGAAACGCAAAGACACGAGAGGTGGGTTTGGTTTCGTGATAGTTTCACCGCATATAAACGAGCCAAAAGAGTGTTTAAGATGCGGAGCATCTAATAATTGAGGCTTGTAGTGCGGCGCCGTCCGCAAGCTTCCTCCTCCTTCTTCCACCATCTGTGCATCCCTTCCTCCTCTACACACCGCGCGCGCTTCACTCCTCCACCATCTGTGCAGCCTTCCTCCTCTACACACCACGTGCGCTTCTCCTCTTCACGAACATTCGCTAGCTGTATAATGTAGCGCGCATGCGTCGTCACGCTTTGAGAACATTGGCAGCTGACGCGCGCGCATGAGCCGTTGCGCTTCTCCCCCTTCTCGAACATTCGACAGCTGACGCGCGCATGCACCGTCACCCACCATCTGTGCCGCGCGCGCTTCTCCCCTTCGAGAACATTCTACAATTCTCCTGATTCTCCAGTGGACGCGCATGCGCCGTCGCGCCTCGAGAACATTCAACAGCTGACAGTGCATGCGCCGTCGCGCTGTATATATACTCAAGGTCGGCGCTCGCTCGCTCAGTTTCCGCTCGTCGGTTGGTTTGTACGGCGCGTCGACGTCCAAGGTCGCGGTGAAATGAATTCCAACGAATCCACAAACACAATGATCGACGTCCCTTCGACCAGCGCAGCCCTTTCGCATACGTGTGTACGTGTTCACTCATTTAACACCCCCTCCTACAACCACGTTAACCAATTTAGCCATCGACCTAAGTAAGTCGCAATTTAACACCCCATTTCACAACCACGTTAACCAATTTAGCCATCGACCCAAGTAAGTCGCACTTTAACACCCCGTTAACCAATTATATGCTCCGCATCCTCCTCAGTGTTCCCCCGAGGCAAGCTGCGGGCAATTTTTTTTACTTGACATGCGGGCGGGAATTGTGGGCGATGAAGAGAAAGATGGAGACCTAATTGGTGGTGGTGATGAGTAGTTGTAAGGAAGAAGAAAAAAACACCTAATATCTGTCTGCCTCAGGGGCGACACGGCGCAGTGCCTTATAGTGGTGGGGTAAGGAGGGATAAAAAGAATAGAAGGAAATAGATGAAGAAATAGAGAGGCAAGCGACGGAAAATAGAAGGAGATAGGAAAGTGGGGATCCGGTCGAGGCCGTCCAAGGGCGGGGCACCACAATAAGAGAGCTGCATGGCGTCAGGAGACCGCGGAGGGCGAACCAGTCGGTGGGAGCTACGCTGGCATCGGAGATCACGAGGGCACGACCGTCATGCTTGAAATTCTCCGAGGGAATCCTTCCCAAGTGAGTTACGAGCGGGTGGGGGAGTTGGCAGTGGCGTTTGCTGTGGCGAGTGTGTGGCGGGTAAGGAAGACAGTGACGTCAGCGCTTCAGCTGCGGCATCGCCTACTTGCGGCGTTGCTACTTGGCACCTCTCCAATGCCTGTGGTGAGGGGAACGCGTTGCACCGCGTTCGTAAGGACGGAGATATGTACGGCGTTACACAAGTGAGTCAGAGACACTTCACATCTAAAAAAATGGCAGCATATCCAAGGAGTGAATGATGGAGAGTGTGGCTAAAGCATCCGTCCGTCCATTCGTCCTTGCTTCCGCCCGTTCATGCGTGCGTCTGTGGGGCCGCCCATGCGTCTATCGGCCTGTCCGGGCGTGCCTCTGTTTATGTGCCCGCACGTCCATCTGTGCGTCCGTCCCTGCGTTCGTCCATGCATTTGCTCCTGCGTCCGTCCATGCGTCCATTCGTCCGTGCAGCCAATTACGCGTCCGTCCATGCATCTGTCTGTGTGTCCGTTCATCCACCAATTCAACACTCCAAGTACCACCATCTCACTTCGTTTCATCGTGTATTTCTCATATAGAAGCCCAGCCATCAAGCGGAAAACGAGAGGAGGCACACGCACACTTTCTTACGGCTGGCGCTTCCTGTCTACTTCCCACCTTTAATCACCTCGAGTTCATGGTGTATACTAGTTCACTGTATTCATGGCACTGCGGCCCAACGCTCGCTTAACCTTTCCGAAACCATAGAGGTTACGCCCAGCGAGTATAACGTAGCAACTCTTTCTTGTCAGAGAGTGCTCAATGTACATGCCAATGGCTGCTAAGGGGGAATGAGAGACAGGAGAATTCAGCTTTTAGTTAACTCGCACGCTGCGAATTTTATATTGTTCAACAGCGCACAAAAGAAATCTCCCACTGGCACTAACTTGGAGGACAAAATATAAGCCTGGTTACACACTACGACTACTACTACGACTACGAGGGGTGAACGGGTGCCGCTATAAGAAGCTTCGACTCTAAAATTGGCCGATCCACGTACAGTTCGAATCAATGATATGCGAAGCACGAATGAGAAATCTTGATATGTCACTTTAAAAGTAGCACAACGTTACGAGGTGGAGGTAAATGATGCCGCACATGACTTGCGTGTCATAGTTATGACGTGTGTGGATGTGTCGTTTACCTTCGCCATCTATTCACGTCACGTGATACCAAATTTAGTATATATGGAGCTAGCAAAATGGCCGCAAGTACGCTATGAGCGTGGTATGTTGTCACATTGTTACATGACATGCGTGTCAGGAATACCATGTTTGCACCTATCTTATATTTCATAAACCATTGACGTAACGTAACACCAAATTCGGTATATGTAGAGCTAGCGAAATGGCTCCAAGCACATCATGAAGGGCCCAATATTCTCCAATGTAGCGTTGACGTGCGTGCACGCAGCGCACAGTGACGCTACGTTCAAAAAACGCGAGCACTTTATAGTCTGACGCCAGGCGCGACCGGCGTGATCAGCGTCCTTCAACGCGACCCGACGGCGACCGGCGCGAAAGGCGACATGCTGCGTTTCGTGCCGATGCGTCACCCAGACAACCCTGCATCTCCCTTTTCGTGATGGAGGGATGCCGGACGCGCTGAGACGCGCACACGTCAAAGCAACACAGTGCGGTGGGTGCCATCGAGTCTATGGCAGGACCAGCGCCTTGCGTGGGAACGCCAGCGGGACGCGACGAAATGAACGCCATAGGCACCACACACTGACCAGACGGAGCTGCTTTGCTCCCACTGCCCCGTCTCAAAGTTTCTAACATTCGCCGTTAGGGACACGCAGAGATGAGACGCATGCTCGCATTCCCAACGTATCCCGGGCACAATCCACCGACAGATGCAGAGCGCGAGACGCTGTCGTCGCGTTCCGTTTTCACCGAGGCCGTCTCAAGGTTTTTAGGGGCAAAACTCCTTATAGCGACACCCGTTCGTCCCCCGTAGTATGTAACAAGTATAACATTTTGACCTCCAAGGTTGTGCCAGCAAGAGACTTCTTTTGTGCGTTGTTGAACAATAAAAAATAGTGCTCAATGTACATGTCAATGGCTGCTAATGGGGAATGAGAGACAGGAGCATTCGGCTTTTAGTTAACGCGCATGCTGCGATCACCATTAGCAGCCATTGGCATGTACATTGAGCACAATCTCACAAGAAAGGGTTGCTACGTTATACTCGCTGGGTGTAACCTCCTTAGCTTTAAAAAGGTTTAGCGAGCGTTCGGCCGCAGTGCTATGAATACAGTGAACTAGTATATACCATGAACTCGACGTGGTTAAAGGGGGGAAGTGGACCCGAAGCCCAAGCCGTAAGAAAGTGTGCATGTGCTACCTCTTGTTTAGTCCTTGGAATGTCCGCTGGATGACGGTGCTTCTATATGGGGAATATATGGTGAAAAGATGCAAGATGGTGGTACTTGGAGCGTTGAATAGATGGATGAACGGACACACAGACAGATGCATAAATGTACGCATGAAGGGACGCAGGGGCGGCTGTATGGACGAACGCAGGGGCGGACGCACGCTTGGACGGGCTGATGGACGCATGGACAGACGGAAGCAAGAACGAATGGACGAACGAATTCTTCACCCCACTCTCCATCATTCATTCCGTGGATATGCTGCCATTTTTTTATCCTCTAGGCTTTGTATTCTGGCGCTGTAGTCAGACTGAAAAAACCGACTGAACGGTGCCTAGAGAGCACGTGCAGTGCGTCACGACCAGATGTGTGGGCACCTTGAGTGTGGTATGTAGTCATGTTCTCACATGACAGGAATGTCATGATAATCACGTTTGCACCAGTCACATACCTTCGTCATCCGTTGACGTCACGTAATACTAACTTTGGCATACGTCAAGCTAGAAAAACGGCCGCGAGCGCATCACCAGTGTGGCATGTAGTCATGTTGTTACATGACATGCATATCGTGATTATCATGTTTAAATGTGCCATTTGCCTATGTCGTTGTTCATGACGCGTGATACCGAGTTCGGTACATGCGAAGCTAACGAAATGCCGATGAGCGCATCATGAGCATAGCATGTAGTCATGTTGTTACATGACCCACACCTCAAGTTTATCACGTTCGCACCAGTATTATACCTTCGTCATTCATTAAAGTTCCGCAATATCAAGTTTGGCACATGTGAAGCTATATAAATGTCTGACAGCGCATCATGAGCGTGGCATGTAGTCATGTTGTTACAAGACACGCGTCTCATTATTATCATACCATTACCATTATTACCAGTCACATTCCTTCGTCATCCATTGACGTACTGTAATACCAAATTTGGTAAATGTGACGTTAGCGAAACGGCCACGAGCACCTCATGAGCGTGACATGTTGTAATGTTGTTACATGACACGCATGTCAAGACTTTCATGTTAGGATCTGTCGCTTGTGTTCGCCATGCATTCATTCCATACGATACCAGTTTTGCAACACGCCATGTGAACGAAACCACTGAAAGAGCTGCAAAACCATGAATTGTAAATTATGACATTCATGGCATACATGCCACCATTTTCATGTTATGACTAGTCAGATACCTTCTTCATACAGTCATGTTATGCCATACCAAGTTTGATATCGATACCATAATCGAAACGGCCAAGAGAGCTAAAAGTCGTAGGCGGCTAGATAGATAGATAGATAGATAGATAGATAGATAGATAGATAGATAGATAGATACGCTCAATGTCACCGAAGTTTGCTAAGAAATGCTTTTCATTTAAAAATTGGTGGCGTATCAGGGTGGTGGTAGAAACATTTATTGCCACTGTATAGCGTGGGGGCCGAGCCCCCTCATGGCACGTGGGTGCTCCCTCGCGGTGAGGAGGCACCCTTACAAAGCAAAGGAAAGCCCTTGAAGTGCGATCCTCTTCATGGCGCACGAGATGATCCGGCGCTGATCGAACGCAGAAGTGCTGGTCATGATGGTCTCCCAGTATGACACTGCCACAGCCGGAGGTGGGGGATGTGGGAAGGTGGGACATGTGAGGAGGATGTGGAGGAAGTCTCCTGGTTTGTCGCAAAGTTTGCATGAAGAGGGGAAATGGTCTGGGTAACGGGCGTTTAGTAATACGGGGTATGGAGCAGTTCGAGTTTGTAGGCGTCGCCAATGTGTGGCCTGCGCTATGTTTAGGGATGGGGCTGGGGGTGCGTATATTCTTCGTTGTTCCCGGTAATACGATAGAATATCACGAAAAGAGAGCAAGCGCTCCTCGACCTGTGGAGGGGGCTCCATTTCTCCTGCCCGGAATGTGAGACCTCGGGCTAGAGAATGAGCCTCCTCGTTGCCAAGGAGGCCGGCATGTGCTGGCGTCCAGATCAGGGTTGTGGAGCACTGAGGCTGCCAGAAGCGTAGCAAGCGAGCAGCGCTACATGATATCAGGCCATTGGCGTAGTTAAGAATAGCTGATTTCGAGTCGCTAATGATAGTGGTGGCAGGTGTGGAGATGAGAGCAAGCGCGATGGCTGCCTCTTCTGCCTCTGTGGAGGAATTTGTGACAATTGAGCAAGAAGTTAGGAGATTTGCCTGATTGTCAGCCACCGCAAGGGCCATGCGGGATCTTGACGCATATTCCGCTGCGTCAACGTAGACTACATTCTGGTCCTCGCCATATTGTCTCTGGAGGGCCCGGGCCCTTGCCTTTCTGCGTTTCTCGTCGCGCACTGGATGCATGTTCTTGGGAATGGGCGGTACGTTTAGGTGAGAGCGGAGGTTAGAAGAAAGAGGGACCCTTCCAGGTGATTCTGTTATTGGGGATAAGTCTAATTGGGTCAAAAGAGCGCGGCCACTCACCGAATTAGACAGACGACATATTTGTGCCGTAAAGGTGGCTTCAGCGAGTTCCTCAAATGTATTATGTACACCAAGTTTGAAGAGTCTGTCATTGGATGTGCTTGGGGGAAGGCGTAGAGCTGTTTTTGTGCAACTTCGTAGAAGCGCGTTAATGCGGTCTCTCTCTTTTTGTCGGAGAGGTAGGTATGGGAGGGCATACGTGGTGCGGCTGACGATGTAAGCCTGGGTGAGGCGAAGCGTGTTTCGCTCGCGTAGGCCAGCCCGACGGTTCGCTATGCGACGAATCAGCCGAATGGTCTGCTGAGCATGTGTTTGGAGAGTCCTGATGACTTCTCCATGTGCGCCATGTGAGTAGAGTACTAGCCCTAGCACCCGAATTTTTGAGACAAGTGGGATGGGGTGGGCACCTAGCGTGAGAGAGATAGGGGGAATGGCTGAAGCATGCTGCTTCGGTCGGTAAAGAAAGAGCTCTGATTTGGAAGGGGAGCAGGTAAGGCCACGTTCTCGAACATATGTGTCGATGGTGGTTAGTGCCAACTGTAAGTGTTCTTCTATTTCGGCGTCACTACCACGGTTTGCCCAGACGGTGATGTCGTCGGCATAGAAGCTGAAGTGGATGTCGGGGATCTGACCCAGTTTTTGGGGCAGATGTAGAAGTGCTATGTTAAAAAGAATAGGTGAGAGGACTGCTCCCTGGGGCGTACCACGGGCTCCAAGCGTGATGCCTGGCAGGCTGTGATCGCCAAAGGTAAGTGTTGCTGTGCGGTGGCTGAGGAAGTCGCGGACGTAGTTGTACATCTTTACGCCGACTCCCAGGGTTATAAGGTTCTCTAGAATAGCTGAGTGCGCAACGTTGTCAAATGCCTTTGTTAGATCTACTCCTAAGATAGCTCTGGTATCGCAGGTTTGAGAGTCAAGAATGTGATGTTTTAGTTGTAGGAAAACGTCCTGTGTGGAAAGTCCAGGGCGAAATCCAAACATGCAAGCAGGCAAGAGATTCTTGCCTTCTAGGTACTGGCAGAGCCTGGTTTGCAGTACGTGCTCCATGAGTTTGCCGACACAAGAAGTGAGGGATATGGGCCTGAGGTTAGACGTAAGGAGAGGTTTCCCAGGTTTGGGTATAAAGACAACCTTGGCCTCTTTCCATTGTGGTGGGAGGATGCCCCTTAGCCAGCACTCATTAAAGTATTCAGTAAGCTCGGCAATTGATTGGTCGTCGAGATTACGGAGTGCTTTGTTGTGAATATTGTCCGGACCGGGGGCTGAGGAAGTGTTTAGTTTCTGTAGTTCGGCTTGAACTTCGGCTACTGTAATGGGTTGGTCGAGGAGCTCATTAGGAGGACCTGTATAATCGGGATACAATACGGCAGGGTATGTTGGGAAGTACTGATTTCGAAGTTCCTGTAGTAGTTCTGGTGGAGGTTTATCGCAAGTATGTAGGAGTTTGGTGAGGTTGTGTCTTTGGGTAGTCTTTGACTGAGTTGGGTCAATTAAGTGTCGGAACAAATTCCAAGTCTGAGGCATACTCATATTGCCATCTAATTTGTTGCAAAGCGATTCCCAGTTCTGTCGCGAAAGAGTGGCTGCATGGGTCTCTATCTCTTTGCTCAGGCGGGCCAGGCGACGTCTAAGAGTTCGGTTCCAACGCTGGCTTTGCCAGCGTCGTTCTAGGCTTGTTTTAGCGTCCCATAAATGTAGGAGACGAGAGTCAACTGTGTCGCTTGGGCAGTCCTCTCGTACTAGACGAGTTGCGGATCGGACATCACTCCGGAGTTGTTCTGACCATTCAGTGATGTCCGTGATAGAGGCGTGGGTGCGTGTTGCCCTATAAGTGCGGAAAAAAATCCCAGTTGGTAAAAGTGGAACCTCTGAGAACCCTGCGGGGTAGTTGCATATTTAAGAGAATTTCGATAATGTAATGGTCACTACCCAAATTCTCTTGTGTGTTGCACCATGTGGCATGAGGGAGGCGATGTGCGAACGAGAGATCTGGTGTAGTGTCCTTGCAGACACTATTCCCTATGCGTGTCGGAAAGGCAGAATCGGTGAGCAGTGAGAGGCCGGCTTGCTGCGCTGCTAACCACACCCGACGTCCTTTTGGTGTGTCGCGCGGATAACCCCAGGCTGTATGTGGGGCATTGAAATCTCCCACGACGAGTAGGGGGCACTTATTGGCTATGCGTTTCGCGAGCGTAAAGAGGCACTGGAAGTTGCCCTGTAAGCACTTAGGGCTGCTGTATACATTCAGGATGAAGAGGCTTTTAGCTCTGGCATGTTGCGGCACAAGCTCAATTAAGAGGTGATCAATGTCTTGGACTGCTAAACAGTGGGAGATGGTGGTGATTGAGCGATTAATTAGAAACGCCACCCGAGAGGGTGTAGGGGATGTGGGTGTAATAGAAGTATAGCCGGGTAAGGTTAGGGGGTTGGAGGGTTCTTGTAGGGCAAGGATATCGGGTCCCGCAGCGCAAGATAGCAGTTGGTGGACAACATGACGCTTCTGGCCAAAACCTCGGCAGTTCCACTGCCAGAGTGTCAGATTACGGTTTAGAGCTGCCATCATGAGAATTGAGAAGGGGCGTAGCCGCCGCGCAAGGTTGGGAGTCGTTAGTGACGTCAGGGAGTGGATTGTCTTGCCCTTCAGTTGCTTTGGGCTTCTTGCGTTTACTTGGGGTGAGATCCCGTTTTGCAAGGCGTGTTGCGAACAAATTGAGCTGTGATTCAAGATTGTTGTAGCGGTCAGTTAATGTTTGAGCTAAAGCATCAAGACGATGATTAAGTGCTGCATTGTCTGTTGTTACACGGATTACCGCATCTTGGAGCGTTGTGCATTCCTGATTGATGCTGGTGATACCTTCCTGCAATTTTGCCTCAAAACGAGCAGTAAAAGACTCAAGCATGGTTGGAATATCGGCTAGTGAGCTGTGTGTTGAGGGACGCGGGGTAATGTCCTGATTTGTGTGCCGAGGAAATGCCGTGTCGATATCTAACTCAAGCGAATCAGAGCAGGATGTCGCGTTGACATGGCTGGGTGGGAAAGACATGCTAGAGGTGTTGGGTGGGTTGTGCGCAGGAGTTTGGGATGTAGTAGGAGTTGGGGTAGGTGGAGTGGCATGGCTTGTGGCGAGAGTACTTATCTGGGTCTCCAGCTTCGCGATGTGTTCTCGAAGGGCAGCGGCTTCAGCTCGGGCTGCTTGAGCTTCTGCTTTGGCTGCCGCTGCCTCCTCCCGAGACTTGGCCAGAGCGTCTTGCAGACTGGAAGTCACTGTTGATGATAGTGCGTTCTTGCAGGGCGAACGGGGAGGGCCCCAATCTTGTTTAAGCGGCTCGGTCCAGGCTTGCTTGGGTTGGCTGAGTTGGCTGGGCTGAGTGGGTCCCGCTGACAACTGGGGGAAGTTGTCCCCGTGTGGAACCGGTTCTTGTCGCTGCGTTTGAGGTTGCTTTGTCGTTTTGCGTGGCTGGTGAAGGTTGCGTCCTTTGCATGAACCAGTGCCGGTAAGATGAGGGCCCTCGCACAGAATGCACTTAGGCGTGCAAGGAGGTTCCTGGGGTGAGTGTTGGCTGCCACAGCGTGGGCAAAGATTAGTCTTGGGGCTTGGGCATACGTCGTGACGATGGCCCGGTAGTCTGCAGTTCGTACAAGCATCCGGACTTCCGCGGTATGGAGTACAGCGGTGAATGGCTCCCATGTATTTAATGGAATGTGGCACCTCATTGGCGTCGAAGGTGATGAGAATGGAGTGCGTCTTCCCCATTCGTCGGGCTGCGAGTATAGAGTATTCAGGATTCCGTTTGACCAGGTCTTCGTACAGCTGGGTTGGCGTCTCGTCGTCAAAGGCGTTTGAGATGACCCCTCTTGTAGCTCCTGGTGGGGGTGCCACGTAAGCCATGCAGGGGTAAGCATGGCCACCAATGGTGAGTGAAGTCAGCGTCTTTAGGAGCTCGGCTGCGGCGGAGTGTGTTGTAGCTGCCGTGAATGTATTATTAGTGGGGTGTATGCGCAGGCAAAAATCATCGGGCAGAGTGGTTTGAAGTGCGGCCTGCACTGCCTTCATGAGTCGAGGCGTTGGGACATCTAGGAGTCGCAGTTGACCTCGCGGACGAACAACGACGCGAATAGCGTTCGGTGGGAGTGGCGGCAGTTGCTTGCTGCGTTTTACAATGATGCGCGTCTCCTTGGTAGCAGGTGGTAGGTGGGTTGGCGTCTTGCCTCTTCCAGTTGCAGCTGCTTCGACGCGCATGGCGTTCGGGTTGGTCTCCTTGACGGTAGCGTTGGGTTGCGAAAGTGGTTTCTGTGAACAGGCTGGTCGAGACGCATAGGCTTTGTAGAGAACTGGTGTCCAATTGCCTGCCTGGAGCTCTTCAGCGGAGATGGTGTGGCCCTCAACCGTTACTTCCATAATAACGGGAGGCGTTGCTGCCAGTGTCGACGAAGGAGCGGAGTCTCAGAGAGGCTTAGCTCGGATGCTCAGCGTCTCGGTTCACTAATTGTTGCACACAGAACGTCGGAGCTTGCCCGGAATGGGCGTCGTCTCTGTCTTCCTCAGACCCTTATGTCGCTGTTCGAACAGGCTAGTGACCGCAGGAAAGGTTGGTAAAGAGTAGCACGTACCGTTTGCCGGAGCCGACGTTGCAGGCATCCGCTCACGTTGGCCCCCTCGTGGCGTATCAGCGTGCTCCGCTGGCAAAGGTCGTCGAAAAGCTATAGTCTTTTGTCTTGAGAAAGAGAATCGAACGTTTATTTGATGTTCTGCGCAAGAACATTCGCGAGTATGTTTTGCGCGGGATATGGGGGTCATTTAGCAGTAACTTGAGACAATGAAGTTTTTCTAAAGTGCAAAGTCACTGAGAGGTGGCAGCACCCTGTTTTTTTTTTTTTAGTGGAGCGTAGGAAATACTCGTATATTTAGGTCCTGGATGGATGGATGCTATGAGCGTCCCCTTTATAACGGGGTGGTGACAAGTATGCCACCAGGCTCGACAAAAAAAAGAAAACCTTTTTTCTTTTTTTATGTTGGCCTAATGCCTCTACTTCGATAAATTCTATCTTAATGGAAAAAAAGGTAAATTTTCAGCTTAAGTTCTCTGCCATTTACGGCACACTGTCCATATTTTATTTTTCCAATATTTATTTTTGTCCTTTCTCTCTAATTTTCTGCCACCAATACTCTAACCGTCTCTTATTTCAATCGCGGGTGTGTTCAGCTTTCCATTGTTGTCCCTAAAACCCAAGGCTTCCTGTAGGCTCGTGCCCAAACGTACACCTGGGTGGATATCTCCACATTCAATCAGAACATGCTCCGCCGTTTCCTTATCTTTCCCGCAGCATGTGCATTGTTCTTCTTCTTTACTGAATCTTGCTTTATAACTACGCGTTCTAAGGCAACCCGATCTCGCTTCAAACAGTAAAGCGCTTCCCCTTGAATTATCGTAAAATGCCTCCCTCCTTATTTCATTTTTGCCCTTTCGGTAGTTACTCAAAGCCGGTTTTTTCTCCATAGCTGCCATCCAGTAAATCCTCTCCGCCTCCCTGACTTTTCCCTTAACGCTCTTTGTTGACATATGGCTTACAATACCAGCCGTATATTTACTAGTGAGTCTTCTAGTTCTTTTTCTCCGCTGTGTGTCCACGCTCTTCCTATACAAATAACGGAACACCTTCTCTGCCCATTTACTCTCCTTCATATTTCTTAGCCTTTCTTCGAACCTTATTTTGCTCTGCGCTTCCCTCGCCTCAAAACCTGCCCACCCCATATCGCCCTTTACAGCCTCGTTTGTCGTCTTCCCGTGAGCGCCCAACGCGAGGCGTCCCACAGTCCTTTGATTTACATCCATTCCCGATTGCACCTCTGCCCTCATGCACACCACTGAGTTCCCAAAAGTAAGCCCTGGAACCATTACACCCTTCCACAGACCTCGAAGCACCTCATACCTATTGTATCCCCACAACGCTCTGTGCTTCATTATTGCCGCATTCCTCTTTCCTTTTGCTGCCGAGGCTTTTTCCTGTACCTCCATGTATCTATCACTCTCATTTACCCATACTCCAAGGTACTTGTATTCGCTTACCCTCGGTATTTCTTGGCCTTGTATGGACACCGTCTGATCACAGGGATCATTGAATACCATCAATCCACACTTCGTTACACTGAATCCTAGTCCAAGAGCTTCACCTTCCCTTCCGCATATATTCGCCAGCTGCTGTATATCATCTCGACTGTCCGCAAATAAGACGATATCGTCCGCATAAAATAAACCTGGAAGCTTCTGCTCAATCATCATGCCGCCATGTTTGTGTGACAGATTAAAACCAATGTTGCTACCTTCTAGCGCTTTTTCCATGCTCACCATGTACAGCATGAATAACAGCGGGGACAAAGGACATCCCTGTCTCAGACCCTTGCTAACCTCAACGTTCTCTTTGCTACGCATTCCTTCCCACTCTATGCAAACTGTATTTTCTCGGTATATCTCCCTCAAAAGCTGTATACAGTCATCGCCCATGCCCATTCCTTTCAATATATCCCACAAAATTTCCTGATTAACGTTGTCGTATGCCCCAGTGATGTCTAGAAAAGCCACGTACAAGGGCCTATTCTCTATTTTAGATATTTCTATACACTGAGTGAGAACAAACAGGTTATCGTCTAACCGCCTGTCGACTCGAAATCCGTTCTGAAGTTCTCCCAAAATATCGTTATGTTCGGCCCATGTTTCTATTTTCATTTTTACTGCTTGCATCGCCAACCTGTATAGTACCGATGTAATGGTTAGTGGTCTATACGAGCGAATCTTGTCCTTTTCTCCCTTGCCTTTATAGATTAAGTTCATTCTACTTTGTCGCCAACTGTCCGGTATTTGTCCGTCCTTTAAGCTTTTTTCTACTGCTTTTAACAATGCTTCTTTAGTGTTATGTCCTAGTTCGTTAATGAGGCTAACGGGAATCCCATCTAAACCCGCGGCAGTGCGCTTTGGAATTCTTCCTTCGGCCTTTTTCCAGTTGAAATTATCAAGTACTAGCTCTTCCTCTGTTGCTTTCTCCGCCACACTTTTACTCACCGGGGAGATCCCCTGGGCGCTCTTTTGAAACGAATCGGCTGTTACCTTTTGGATGTAACCTAGCGCTTCGTACCCTTCCAATTGATTTCCTCCTTCATCTAGAATATGTTGTTGCGTTGTGACAGACTTCCTACCTAGCGCCTTTATGTGGCTCCAAAAAATCCTAGGCGCGGCCTCCTTTTTTTCGTGTATCTCTGTCATCCAGCGTTCACTTTCACCTTTATTTTTGCCTCTACCAATTTCTGTACAAGGGATTTTTTCTCTAAATATATTTCCCATATTTTTTTGACTTCGTCCTGCGGCCGCTTCTCCTTTTTTGCCTTTCTATGCTCCCGTGATGCTTCGCGTCGCTTCTCGATCGCCTCCCGGATTTCCTTGTTCCACCAACTTTTTGACTTCCTTTTTCCTTTCCAGCAAAGAGTTTTCTTCTCTTTCCCTATCTCCTTCGTCATTAGATGTAACAGCTCACTATACTCCCAGTCCTTGCCTGGTATTTCGCCTACTTCTTCCTCGACTCTTGCGGCTATATTTATTATTTGTTTGTCATTTAAATACGAGCTGCCAGACTTTGATTCCATGCTCATATTTTCAGTTTCGTATCCCATTTGTAATGTTATTCGTTTATGATCACTACCCAAGCTGTTAATGCCTTCCTCGTCTATCCTCATTTCTGTCAGTTTGTGGTAAATTCCTTCAGTCATGAGACAATAATCAATACTTGATTGCTTGTTTTCGACTTCCCATGTGATCTGGCCGTCACATTTAGGCCCCGTGTTAACTATCTCCAGACTATGTTGCTCGCAAAGATCTAGTAATAACTTCCCATTGGTGTCTGAATATCCGTCAAGGTCATGTATGTGGGCATTCATGTCCCCTAGAAGGATGATTTCGGCCCCATTACCAAATTCCTTAATATCCGCACTCATGCAATCCACTATCTCCTGATTCTTTTCTCTGCAGTTATTCCCCGTCCACAAGTAGGCTACCCCTAGCCACGTTTCCTTTCCACCTACTGTGCCCAGAACCCAGAGGTGCTCTGAACACGTCTGTTTCACTCTAACCCATTTGGCTCCGCGATGAATTAGCATTCCTACACCCCCACCTTTCCTTTCCGATATGGTCCTGTTACACCCTTCCCAAACATAATTTTCAATATGTGGTGGCTCTTCCAAGTCTCTAAGGTGTGTTTCCTAGCGTGGCATTGTGAACGCCACGTAATAAGCACTGCGGTCTTTATAGTTACGTATATATGCATTTTAAATATAAGGAAGGACACTACTTATAACTTCCAACCGATTTTGCACCACTATATGTGATGTGTTTTGGTTGACAATATCATCACTTATGAACGTGTGATGAAAATAAGGTAATATTATTATTACTATTATTATTATTATTATTATTATTAATATTTAATTTTATTATTATTATTATTATTAGTAGTAGTAGTAGTAGTATAACTGTTGTTGTTACTACTAATTTTTAAAAAGGAACTATGAGATGCTGGCGAGATTTAGCAGTGACCCGCAGGTCGCGCGTTCAAATCCCGGCTGCGGCAGCTGCATTTCCGATGGAGGCGGAAACGTTGCAGGCCCGTGTGTGCTCAGATTTGGGTGCAAGTTAAAGAACCCCAGGTGGTCGAAATTTCCGAAGCCCTCAACTACGGGGTCTCTCATAATCATATGGTGGTTTTGGGACGTAAAACCCCACATATCAATCAATAAAAATCAATCAAGATTTAGCAGATTTGATTACATGGCGTCGCAGCATGTCCTCGAATTGTCCGTTCGGTACACATCATTCTGTAGGAGAAACGCGTACTTGTGGTCGCTCCAAGGTTGTTAAGAGCAGGTGTGCATGTGAGATTTTGCTGTTATTGTGTGGCTCAGGGAAAGCTTACCAAAGTAGAAATAATGAAATCTTCGCACAGGAACTGAAGCAGTGAACGCTGCTTCACTGTAACGATTTCAGTGAGGCTGCAACCGAATGCATCGCCAAGAAACCAGCTCGATCTAGAGATAACCCTGAGAGTGGCTAATCTCGCCCATTAATTGCATTTAGCATGGCAATAAGTGGCACACAGTCGAAAGCCAACAATCTGCGCACACATTTCCATGTTCGTGTTATTACAAAAGAACAATTCACAAACGCAAATTGTTTGTGTTTTTTTAGTTAATCGTGTCGCTAAAGATAGCAACAGGGTCTTCCGAGGGGAAAAAGGCCGGACAATGCAAGTAATGCAACGGTGCCTGAGGACCCGCTCAGGTACATGAACACGATCGTTGACGCAGTGCGAGGAACGTGAGCGCCGGTTTGGGCGATCAGTTTGCTGCGACGCCATGGAGTGTAGCTGCCTTTCCTATCTAAGAGAGGCGATAGTTCTGCTTTGTCCCTGGTGCATTCGATAAGGGCATTATGGCTTAAGAAAAATTCGCTGCCGAGCATGACATCGCGTGAAAGCGAAATGAAGAATTTGATAACATCAGGGAAAAGAAATAAAGAATCTGGTGGTGTACACATCTTATTAACAGAAGAGGCTGCACACTGTGCAAGGTAGGTTACAGGCGGGGCACTGGCTATGCGGGAAGAGAGTCCGAAAAAGGCCATCGTCTCTTTCTGAAGTAAGTGGCCTACTGAGGCATCCATGATGCCAAACGTGGCTTCTGTGTTGTTGACAGCGTCCAAAAGCACTTCTATTAGAGTCGAGGGGCTGCACCGAAAACATATATATCAGCGGTGTCGCACCTCTTGCCTGTGAGCATTCGACCCCATATCTTTCTCTTCTAGAATGATGGATTTAGACCACATCGGCAATAATGAGCGACAGTGTGCAGACATGGAATGACCACTATTTCGACAGGGTGGTAAGTTGAGGCCACAATCAGTGGTGGGTTGTATTATGGTGGGGCTTGATGGATTGCCAAGGATGACACGGTCGTAGATCATTTCTCTCTATTAAAGTAACCTGCAATGTGACCGGTGCACCCACAAGAACACCATAAAGACAAATGTCGGAAGTAGGCCACCTGTTCTTTGTAACTGGAACTGTCATCGCCGGAGCACCGGCTGCATGAAGTGGCTGGTGCTCTAATGAGAGGTGCACCTGCAAAGATGTGTGCAGTCAAGAAACGAGCTTTCGCTAAGTGAGTCCTGCTGGCGCTGAGACTTGTGGAGTGGTGGGTAGACTAAGCGTGGCTTGGTGGCGTAGTTGCACGAAGGTGGTCAAGCAAGACATAGGCTGTTTTAAGTTGGATGGCGTGGTGAAGCGAAGGCAAGAAGTTCAAAGTGATCTGTTGTACTCACGACGGACAAAAAAATGCGGCAAGAAAAGCTGACGCACCATTTTCTACCTAGTTGCTTCCGCTCACGCAACTGTAGTCTGATAACAACCTTCAGAAGCCTTGATTCTCTCGCACGATGAAAGCCCATCTTTCCCGTCGTGTTAGGCTGAGCCATTAAAAGCAGTCGAATCCTTGTGACGAGGTGAATCAGAGCACATGATTAGTTCTGGGACGTATGCCGCGACGTCTGTAGAGATGCGTCTTGAAAAAAGTTTGGTGGACTTTACAGTATTGAAGCTCGGGTATGAACCAATGCATATTATTTTCTACTACCACGTAAAAGCGTTTATTGTGTGCTGGCGTGCATAAAATGACTCAAGTGAATAAATCAGGGCACAAAGCGACCCCCTCGATAGCGCTTCAGAGCATGCTGCACCGTAGCTTTCATCTTCGAAACATAATATTGCCAATACTTTTGAATTTTCCCCCAGCACACCAATTTGGGTCTCCGGCTAGCGAGTGTAGAATCTTGTGCTAGTTTCCCGAGTTGATCATGTTGAATTATGACAGCTGTCATCTAATTTGTGTATCTTTCTTGGCGGCAGCCAGCCGCAACATTGCAGAAGCGCACCAGATACAGAACTTAGATGGCGCCTGAGTAAGCACTGCATCTCTGGCACCAGCGTGGTTTAAGCATGAATATATTTCCAAGCTGTATGACTAGTGCGTGCCTGTGTTGTCATATGACTGTTAATTTACTGGTCGGGCTTTTCTTTAAAACAAGTTGGAAATCAGCACTCTTTTTAGATGCGGAAGCATCTTATACTCGCGCCTTGTAGTGCGCCGTCCGCGCCGTCCGCGCCGTCCGCACCGCTTCTCGAACATTCGACAGCTGACGCGCGCGCATGCGCCGTCGCGCCGTCGCCCACCATCTGTGCCGCGCGCGCTTCTCCTTCGAGAACATCCGACAGCTGACAGCGCATGCGCCGTCGCCATCTGTGCCGCGCGCGCGCTTCTCCTTCGAGAACATTCAACAGCTGACAGTGCATGCGCCGTCGCGCTGTATATATACTCAAGGTCGGCGCTCGCTCGCTCAGTTGCCGCTCGTCGGTTGGTTTGTACGGCGCGTCGACGTCCAAGGTCGCGGTGAAATGAATTCCAACGAATCCACAAACACAATGATCGACGTCCCTTCGACCAGCGCCGTCCTTTCGCATACGTGTGTACGTGTTCACTCATTTAACACCCCCTCCTACAACCACGTTAACCAATTTAGCCATCGATCCAAGTAAGTCGCAATTTAACACCCCATTTCACAACCACGTTAACCAATTTAGCCATCGACCCAAGTAAGTCGCACTTTAACACCCCGTTAACCAATTATATGCTCCGCATCCGCCTCAGTGTTCCCCGAGGGAAGCTGCGCGCAATTTTTTTTTACTGCGTTCCATTTATTCGTACGTTCTCACGCTGTGGCATTCGCCATCATAAATGATTTGGTATTTGGTGTTTGCAAGGTTGGTCTTCTCTTCATTAAAACATCAACAAGTTTGATAAAAGGTATATAACTAAAGACGCCTTTTGTGAGACACTGAATAAAGCTCAAGCTGAGGAAGACAATACTAGGCATGTGGGCGCACGACTCAAGCTACGGCTCATTAACAGGTGGCAGAAATCAAGCAAAAAGTTATTCGAGCTGTGTAATGTGGTTTCAATGTTGCCCACAGTAAGGGCAAAACAGGCAGCCAGATATTTTCTTACCAGTGACATGATTGAGTGAAATTTCAATTTCAATTTCAGTCAACAGTATATACACAGAACGGATAAATTGAGATGGTTGCGTTTTAATTTGCTACCATGTAGACAATGTTCTCACGAGGCATCGACGTGGAACAAGGAAGAAGACTTTAAATCACCGATGAATCTGTTTATTCGTCCGAACTTGTGGCCAGAAAACATCAGGTTAGGCTACAGCAATACAAACTGACAATGATAGCGGCAAACACAGCATCGGCAGTAGATAAACTGGCAATTAGTGAGGTGCGTTGGTATGCTACACGTGCCATTGAATATTCTAGCGTTATCGTTAGAAGCCGCGTAGGCTCCAGACAAATCTGTAATGTTTGCGAAGTGGCATACTCTTGAAAAAGATAAGAGCATATTCACAGAGTGAAGATGGCAAGAATGGTGAAGCTTCCGTCCTTCTTTGCATGCATCTGTCCGTCCGTTTGTTTGTCCATTCATGCGTGCGAGCACGTGTGCGTTCATCCATCTGTCCACATGTCCGTCTCTGCGTATGTCTGCCTCTTTGTGTGTCTGTCTTTATGTCTGTCTGGCGACGAGCACGAGCCACCACGGCCCTCCTATTCGCTTCGTCCCTTCCCCACCAACGAGGCGACCAGCACGAGCCGCCGCAACGTAACGCGCCCGCGACTCTGCTTGGTCTACGCCTGTCCTACGATTCGCCACATACGGTGAAGATCGAAAAGACCGAGAGAGGCACTTGTTTGCCGCGCACCCAGGCACAGTCCGCAGAGCAGCCAGTCGAAGAGTAGTGGTACAGTGCCATATAAAATATCCTCACTCAACTGCAGTTTTATGTACGTCTATGAAACATCACCATCTAATATACTGTAAATATTGTTGCAAGGGTGCTGAAGGCAGTTGCTTGGTCAGTACCCCAAGAGAAAGGCATGTCCTTCTTCAGTAGCTCTGTAAGTGGTCGGGCAATGTTAGCAAAAATCTTCACGAAGTGTCGAAAGTAAGAACAAAAGCCGATAAAACCCCATACATCTTTTGCGAAACGTGGCACGGGAGAATCTTTGACAACTCGACTTTTGTCTGGATCAGGTTGCACGCGTCGAGCACTGACAAGGTTGCCCAGCAAAGCGATTTCCTGACGGCCAAAGTGGCATTTGAAAGAGTTGAGCTGAAGTCCTGCTGTACGGAAGACCTCAAGAACAGCCGATAGGCGGCTAAGGTGACTTTTAAATGTAGGTGAAAATGCGATGACATCATCGACATAGCACAGGCACGTGGACCATTTGTATCCATACAGGAGAGAGTCTATCATCCTTTCAAATGTAGCTGGGGCGATACACAATCCGAATGGCATAACTTCGAAGTGGAAAAGTCCATCCGGTGTGAGAAATGCGGTTTTCTCACGGTCTGAATGATTGACAGAAATCTGCCAGCATCCTGATCACAAGTCGATAGATAAAAAGTAGGCAGACCTATGTAGGCGGTCGAGAGCATCGTATATCCGCGGCAGTAGATACACGTCCTTACGTGTTACTTTGTTTAAGTGACGATAGTCTACGCAGGAGCGCCAGCTGCCTTCCTTCTTCTTGACTAGCACGACCAGCGATGCCCATGGACTAAAGGAAGGTTCGATGACGTCTTTTGTGAGCATTTCTTTACCTTCATGCTGGATAACTTGTCGGTCAGCATTAGACACGCGATAAGGACGTCGTCGGATGGGGCTGGCGTCTACAGTGTTAAGCTCATGAGTTAAAAAGGATGTCTCACCTGAAGCGCAGTCATCAAAATTGAAGATGTCACGGTAAGATTTCAGCAGGTGCCGGATATCAGCTATCTATGCTGGAAGAAGGCTCGGGGCGATTATCTTGTCGATAGTGGCATCCGCTGTGCTCTTAGAAGAGGAGAGCGGAGCAGAGGACGAAGAAGATTCGGCAACTAACGCCGATATAGCAACATTTATGGATAATTTTTACCAAAGTCATACAATCAGGAATAACTTGAGCGCACCAGCTGAAGTTTATGATCGGAAGATATGCTGTATTTCCCGTGACTGTCAAAAGTGTGTGAGGCAGGGCAACATTTTCGGCCAGCAGAACGTCAGCGATAGGTGTCAACATGTAGGCACCATAGGGAACAGGAGGGACAGATCTCAGGTTGACGTAAGTAACGGCTTGAGGTGCTAGGCGAACGTGATCTGCAGAACACAGGCGTGGTTGAGCTGGTGTTGGGTCGTCATGGTAACACGTTAAATCAAGTTGAAGCATGCTGGTGCCGCAATCGATAAGGCCAGTGTGGCCTTATGGTCTCTCCATCAATAAGACCAGTGTGGCCTTGATAAAAAGTCCACGCCGAGGATAAGTTCATGGGAACATTTCTCGAGCACAGGAAATAGCACTGTCATGGAGCGATCGGCAACACTTATACGCGCGGAGCACATTCCAAGCACGGGAGACGTGCCAGCGTTGGTCACCTGGATGAGTGGTACTGTGGGAGGCGTTAAAACTTTCCTAAGGCGGCCACGAAGTTCTGAATTCATCACTGATATGTGAGCCCCTGTGTCCACAGTGCAACATTGGGTGTGTCGTGTACTTAAACGTCAATAAGGTTGCGTCGAGTCGGCAGCATGATCAGAGGATTTGGTGGGGAAGTGGTCGATGCAGCATCACCTCCGGCAGCTGCATCATCTAGTTTTCTTGCAGCAGGTGGTCAGTCCGTGACGTTGGTCAGCGAAATAGGGGCGAGCGAGACGACCGGCGACGGGAGAGCGGTGAACGGGACTGGTGAGCATGCGGAAATGGAGAGCGACGACGATATAGTGGCATAGAAGGAACGTCTTCACTGGTGGCCTGAGGCGACTCCTGGTAAGTTTGAAAGCGTCCCTGATCCTTCTCTTGGCGATGGGTGTACCCACAGGATGCCTGATGCCAATACCAGCGAGTGTTACAATGGCGGGCCACGTGTCCGATACGGTGGCAGTTGAAACAAACCGGGCGATTGTCAGCAGTCGTTTACTTGGGTGGTTTGCGAGGCCGCACCGGAAGGTTTTGGCTTTGGGCATACGAAACAGGGGGTCGACGACGGTCGATCGGCTGAGAGGGAGCTGTAGTGCTCTCGGAGGCCAGTATAGCATAGGAAAGATCTTGTCGCACAATGACATGTACTAGTGGCACTATCTTAGGGCTAGAGTCACAGGCATGGAAGCACGTGGACGCAGAACACGGAGCTTCAAGTTCTCGTGAGATGATCTTGGCCACGTGCTCTGCAGTTAATGGCGTCTGTAGCGCAGACCCGTCTTCGCACGACTAGGTTGCTGCTATTTTTGGTAGTCGAGTGAAACTATGGGCGATACGTCGAGTTTTTGCGGCCTCAAAACGCTGGCACTCCTTGATGATGGCATCGACCGTGTTGTAGTCCTTGCATATAAGAAGGTTTAATGTATCATTTATAATGCCTTTCAATATGTGCGCTACGTTTTCGGTTTCTTCCATGCCATTGTCTGCTTTTCGGCAAAGGGCAAGCACGTCCTGTATGTAAGTCACGTAGGACTCTGTTGACGTTTGCGCACGAGATGCCAACTCCTTCTTGGCCACTGCCTTCTTACCCACAGACTTGCCAAAAAGGGCGCGCATCTTTTCTTTGCACGCATCCCAGCTTCTAATTTCATCTTCCTGGTTCTCGAACCACATTTTTGCTGTTCCTTTCAAGTGGAACAGGATACTCGCTAACATAAGAGTTTCATACCAGCGGTAATTCTTACTTGTACGTTCGTACAATGGCAACCATTCTTCCATTTCGACATCATCCGTGCCACAGAACGTGCCAGTATCTTTTGGCTGCGGAAGGACAACAGTTGTTGTTGTAGTCACCTCGGCGGAAGCGAGTCCCTGGTTTGCCAGGGTGTAAAAATCTAAGCGTCGGCGACTACGGAGTTCCGTTATATCATCCTGTACCCCGCACCACCACCAAATGTCACGGGCGTGGGGGAATGGATGAAATAAATATATTTACAAAATATACGAAGTGATTCAGAGGCAGCTGCAGCCAAGACGGAGGTACAACAGCAACAACAACACGAGCACGGTCGCTTTCATTGTTTTCGTCGGTCATGATGCTCTTTTGTTGCCGATGTCGTGGAACAATATCTATCAGCCGCTATATATCGTATTGACTGTCAACAAATAAGGCAGTACCGTCTGCAGAAAATAAACCTCGAAGCTTCCGCTGAATCATCGCGCCAGGTTTTTTGTGTCACAGATTAAATTCACTGTTGCTACCTTCTAGCATTTATCCATCTTCACCATGTGCAGCTACAATAACAGCGGGGACGAACGAACTCCCTGTCTCAGCCCCGTGTTAATTTGAACGTTGTCATTGCAAGTGATTGTTTCCCATTCTATGCAAACTGTATTTTTTCGGTAAATTGCTCTGAAAAGCTGTATGCAATCGTCACCCATTCCCACTTCCTTCAATATGTCCTACAAAGTTTTCTGATTAACGTCGTCATACGTCCCAGTGATGTCCCAATAAGCTATGTATAAGGGCCTGCTTTCTTTTTATATCTCTATACACAGAGTAAGAACAAACAAGTTATCGTCCAACCACCTCTTTACTCGGCACACCGCCGTTCACAGCACTGCCTTAAATGGGAGCATACCATGTAGCGTGCCTCTAGCGGGTACCTCGCAAACAGGTGAACACTCGCGCCTAGAAACGTCTCCCGAGCTAGAGGAGCTTCGCCCCTAGTATCAACTGATTCCGCAACAATATTTGACATGTTTTTTATGTTTGGAGCCTAGCGTCCCTAAACCACTATACCATTATCAGAGACACCGTACTGGAGGGCTCCGGAAAGCTCGACGACCTGGGGTTGTGTAAAATGCACACAAACCTTAGCACACGGGCGTACATCATTTCCGCCGCCATCGAAAATTCAGCCGTTATAGCCAGGATTCAACACCGCCACATGCGGGTCAGCAGCCTAGTACCTTAACTCTTAGACCACCGCGTTGAACAATAAGTGAAATGTGACCAGAATGCAAGTTGTACAGTGGTAGATCACATACCAGTAGCGAAATCGCAATTATCTTCATACTTGTTGCAACCTGAAAAAGAAAAAAATTAATCAATATATAATAAAACCTAGCCTGGCATGTATTATATTATTTCATCCTTCTAATATGCGTCGACGATAAATAACGATTCACACCGGTCGCTTTATTCCGCGTTTTTAATGTGCGCTCGACATAGGTAGAGTGTGTTGCTTTTTTTGAATACTTCAAATTTGAACGCGTGTGAAGTTGTGTTCGTGAGACCGTTAGTCTCTTTATTGCTTTGCAGTTTTATAACACACAAACATCAGCAAAAAAGTCTACTAGTTGAAATTATAATAACAACAACGTGGAACTCAGCTGCAGTGTACTCTTCTTATAAAAAAAGCAATTTCATACCGATTAGGGGAGAACACAAACTCAAAGATACCAATGAACCTTGAAACATTAGTCTCAATATTTGCGTAAGTTATCTCCGTACTTCATTTGTATCTAGTTACCGGATGAGTAGCCTGTTTTAAATGCGAAGCATTTCTTAGTGAACTTTGGCGACTTTGAGCGTATCTATCTATCTATCTATCTATCTATCTATCTATCTATCTATCTATCTATCTATCTATCTATCTATCTATCTATCTATCTATCTAGCCGCCTGCGACTTCTAGCTTTCCTGGCCGTTTCGATAATGGTATCAATACCAAAGTTGGTATGGCATAACATGACTGTATGAAAAACATACCTGTCTACTCATAACATGAAAACCACGACATGCATGTCATGAATGTCATGATTTACATTTCAAGGTCTTGCGGCTCTCGCGGTGGTTTCGTTCACATGGCATGTGGCAAAACTGCTATCGTATGGCATGATTACATGGCGAACACAAGCGACAGACCTTAACATGAAAATCATGACATGCGTGTCATGTAACAACATGACTACATGCAAGGCTCATGAGGCGCCTTGGCTGTTTCGCGAGCGTCACTTATACCAAATTTGGTAATACAGTACGTGAAAGGATGACGAAGGTACGTGAATGGAGCAAACATCATAATAATTACAAGCGTGTCATGTGAGAACATGACTACATGCCACAGTCAAGGTGTCAACACATTTCGATGTGACGCAGTGCACGTGCTCTATGGCGTTCATTTAGTCACGTCACGCTGGCGTTGCCACGCGAGGCGCTGGTCCTGCCATAGACTCGCAGGCACGCACCACGTTGCGTTGCTTTGACGCATGCGCGATTCAGCGCGTCTGGCGTCCCTCCATCACGAAAAGTGGGAGATGCAGCGTTTTCTGGGTAACAAATTGGTACGAAATGCAGCATGTCGCCTTTCGTGCCGGTTGCCGTCGGCCGCGTTGACGGACGCTGGTCAAGCCAGTCACGCCTGGCCCCAGACAATAGAGTGCTCACGTTTTGCGAATGTAGTGTCGCTGTGCTACATTAGAGTAGACTAGGCCCTTCATGATGTACTCGCAGTCATTTCGCTAGCTCCACATATATAAAATTTGGTGTTACGTTACGTCAATATATAATGAAATATAGGAGTGGTGCAAACATGGTAATCCTGACACGCGTGCCATGTAAGAATCTGACAACCTACCACGCTCATAGCGTGCTCACAGCCGTTTCACTAGCTCCACATGTACTAAACTTGGTATCACGTGAAGTGAATAGATGACGAACATAGACGAAACATCCGAACATGTCATTACCATGACACGGAAGTCATGTATAGCATCATTAACCTCCACCTTGTAACCTTGTGCATATGTTAAAGTGACTTATCAACATTTTTCATTCGTGCTTCGCATATCATTGAATGCCACGGTACGTTGGATCTGCCAATTTTCTATTTCCATGCTTCGTGAACTGCACAATTTTTCTTTTGCTTATTAAAAATATTTTTATAAAATGTATCAGCATAGTGAAAAAAGACAGCTCTTTTTAGGCACAAAGAAAAACTGAAATAGGTATGTTGATGTTTCACCACTCAATTTAATTTCTTGAGCGCGATTCTTCCGCCTAAAATAATCGCGAAAAGCAAGCCCGTAGACGAACCTAAAATTAGTTACTTTTTTTTGCGCTGCGCACCACAGTGGCCTTATGATTATTGTGCTTGACCAGGGGCTAGTCAGGTATTTTTTTCGAGGGGCCTTCAACCATACTCTATAAAGGTTCGTACGTACGTTTGTGGGCATGTATACATATACCATTTCGAATTTGACAGTAACAGAATATTTTTTTTTCTTCTTTCTCTTCCCCTATTTCTCCACCAAAGCAGTTCATCGTCTTTGGGTCACTACAGTACATACGCAGGAGAATTCGAAAAAAAAAATCGAGTAGAAGGAAGGTTGAATTCCGGGACTCGTTTTGCACTTGCTACGTTTCGGTGCCTACCAGATGAGCCATAGGTCGCGTGATCGAATCTTGGAAGCGGTGGCCCCATTTTCGCAGAGAGGAAACGCAAAGAGACCATGTGCTCAGATAAAGCTGCACGTGATAGAAGCTCGTGTGGTCGAAATTGCCGAAGCCCTACACTATGGCGTTTCTGATCACGATACCTATCTCTCGGAACAAACATCACAATTATTACTAACAAAAATGTTCTCGCTAAGTTTTTGGGACGTTAAACTCCGCAGATCATCATGTTTTTGCGAATTTTGGTCAGGTGCAAGAAAGAAGTATATTAGGAAACTTAGAAAAGTTGAATCGCTGGCACACATATTTATTCATTCTTTTTGTTTCCAAATATCGCAATGCCGTTATGAGATTATCAAAAGATGGGAATACGCATTAGTATGACTAGTAAGGCAAACAAAAAGAAAAAAAACAAGAACCAAGAATTACATGTACGTTTTGGCATAAAGGCAACGCAGATATCAAACTGAATGTGTTTCAAGTACAACTGAAATAACGCATCAAGTGCACTTGCAACTGCTAACAGGATGAGTGACCCATCGTTACAAAGTTAGTTTAAATTTAGCTTTAATTTAGCAGGGAATTTATCACAACGACTCAGACGCTGATTATACTATATTTTTTGAAGATCTTTGTTATGAACGAGCAACGTGTTGTGCAGTGCTCTCCCCCGCCTTGCTGGCCTTCCTCACTCAGACGCATGTTCATGCGAACCGGGGAGCTGCGTCTTTCTTTCTCCTAGAGCTTTTCGGCGCCCATGAAAAGCCGGCGCTCTAGCGTCGGCTGCTTCCTCGCCCGAGTGTTTTGTACATGCGTTGTAAAATAAGTATTTCGAGTCCTTGTGGCTGCACTTTGCATTGCTTGTGCCTGGATGTTTCTTGCCCGGCGTTGGCTCTCACGACAGGCTACCCAGGAGACCATGGGGCCTCGCGTAACATCCTGTACATTGGGGGAGCTCTCCTTGTTTGTTTATTTGGAAACAAACTGAAACCAATGTTACATAACATTTCTTTCCGGCAGACGAGATGTATGACATAATGTTTCGGATTCTCCCGCAAAAGAGCCGTTCAGATGAATCCGTACTACACTCAAGAGTTCAACATATTTGTGTCTTCATGGGGGAGGGAGTTGCCTATCATTGCACCAGAGTGGCTAATCCTGCTCTTGTAAAGGAGTGCAATGCTGGCTGGGGTCACCAGTGAGTTCACATCCTAGGCCTTTTTATTACGAAAGTGTTTCTTGTCGGGGTCCACGAAGACTTTGCTGACAAATTTCTGTCATGTATTTGGCGTGTTAAACTATTTATAAGTAGGATGCAATGAAAGGAACCAAAAGAAAACAATCGCAGTTTAAAAGACCTGACAATCGAACCCACGACTTCTCGAGCAGCGACAAAACGAAGCGCGAGTTCGGGCGACTGAGCTATCGGCACAGTAGAGAGATGTTCGGACACGCATTATGTGACTCACACTCCTCCTCTGTGTACCCGCACTCTTCGATGTCGTCGGAAAACCACGCTGCGTGGTCAGCGTGCAATAACCGGTCCGAGACTGATACTCCTGCTACGCGAAAGCGGATCCAGTTTCCGCTTCGTGATTTTGGCAGCGCTATATCAAACCACTTGATCTAACCAGCCGGCCACAGATTCAACACGGCTGCAAAGGCGTCGGTGGTGGCTCGCATTGGTTCAAATCGCAAACTATGCGTGCAGCCTGACAGCGCATGACGCCCTCAATGAGGAAGCGTTTATCGAGAGCCAGCTTTGGATTACGATCGCTGGTAATTCTGAAATCAGGTGGCGCAACAGCAGCTCGTCGGAATCGCCCAACGTATCTCATGTTTGTATACAGCCAGCTGAATCCGCTACCGCTACTGCTGGGGCGTTCGCTAGGGTCGTTTCTGATGGATTATCTTCCAAAACAGCATTTAATTAGATGGGGCATGTTTTTTCACTACTTTGCCTGAGTAACCGGAATTTGGTACAAAGCCTAGTGCTCAGAAAGCAAGCAAAATTGAATTAATTCTTAAGGTAGCGACCAGCCTGACGGCGGAATGGGGCAAAACAAATGTCAGCATCTTCAACGCACGTGTTCATGGTTTTCCGGCTACTCTGGTGTTTTCATTTTCACGTTACTTCTCAAGTACGAACGCGCTCTTAGGGGCACTGCGAAAATGTGCACATAGGCGCTCCCGCAGGCTTCTCATAGTGTTATTTTTTTTGTGCTTCACTGACATGTGTAGTAACCATAAAGAAGATAAACGCAACAAAGATATTGTTATAAATTGTCTAATCAGACTTTTTCCAAGCTGCGCATGTTTGCAATTCGAATGTTTTGCACAGCTTAGTTGCTTCTGAACTATTAAACTAAAGATGACAGCCATAATACGCTATTCAGAATTAAAAAAAAAACGTGTGACTCGCTCCGTGCAACATTAGTCAACATGCAATTAGTAGCATTGTCTTAGAGAACATAGAGATATTTTTTTCACATTTAGATAAGGATACCTGGGCAACTCTGTGTATTTCGATGAGGAGTACTGATAATTATTATGATCGGGCTTCCGCAACAAACAAAACTGTCTCCACCCTTGCGGCAGTTATCTTCGCGATATTTGGAAACCTGGAATTTGAATCAGAATGCTTGGGTGAGATCATCCAAAGAGCAAGAAAAACTTAGCCTATTCTTGTACAAACACAACAGCAATGACAAAACTGAAAGAAGGGCCTGGGCATTCCACGAACGAGCACATTACCACCGACCAACGACTGTGATCACCGCTGTCACGAATTCTTGTTTGTCATTGGGATTTTCATTTTCCAATTCGAGTGCCCATAACCACTAAATATCAATTTACACTTTGAGTAGCCTGAATGTCATCTTTGCCACCAAGACACCGTGACTACGTATATTCTTACCAACTGGGTCTTTTCGTTCCTCCAGGCGTGTTCTGGCATTGGTCACCAAAAAATAGGCTGACAGCAACACGATCAGAATGCTACCCATGGATGAAACAGAATATTTGAATGAAATATTCTATTCAAGTTCTCAGAATCAGAAGCAGTGGCTCAATATATTCGCTTATAAAGTCTTACGCCTGGCAGAAAAAACGAACCCCAATGAATCAGCAGCTGCATTGACGTTACATGTGCAAATTTAGCTCAAAATACGTCAGCACTAACCGCTCTTCAGCAATCAGAATTTCTAAAAACGACATGGAGCTACCCTCATTGTTATATTACTGTATACACCACTAAAAGGTCATCTAGTGCAAGGGCGGTGAGCAAGATTGTGAGATATGGGGTGACAAACGCTGTAGGAGTGTACGGAGTGAACGTTGTCAGCAAATGATAGTTTCGCAAGGGGGACGACAGGGCAGGTGTTATTGCGTGGCACGATTTGACAGATAATTCTCCGACAGAAGCAGTTCGAGGAAAAAAGCTTTCACTGACTTTGTTCTCTGAGATCCTCCCCGTACACTGCGTGCTCACGGGTCCTCCAAAAAATATAGGGGATATGTTGCGTGGTTTAACTCTTCCCTTACGTGTGCTGAATCACGCTAGACTCTAGTGTTTGGCACAGAGAAAAGAGTGAAGAAGTTTCTTATATGGCTGTAACAAGCGAGTGACGCGTGAAGCGTGTGTAACACTCCACCCGGGCACTGACGTAACTGCGAAATTGGTGACGTCAACAAGGCGTGAGTTAAGGGGTGACTATCACCTTTCACTCATGGTAGTTTAGGTCTACATCACTAGCAACTCGGGTTTTAGGTGTTGGCGATGTGGGAACAGTCACAAATTTCATCTTTCTAGCTTTATTACCAACCGATATAGGGTCTCCCTGCAATAAGATAAACCCCTGATTCATGCTCAGTAACTAATAAGGGTTAAGTACGTAGCACTACGCTTATATTACTCGTACCCAGGAAACGTATTTTTCGCATTTTGAGATAGAAAGAAGTATTTTCGTATCTATGGTCTCCACTGCAATCTACAACCTTTGCGATATTTTAGCTAATTTTGTAATAACACTATCTGAACTTTTTGTAATAGAGCTATGCTTACATATCAGTCTCTCCAAGCAATCGTTATCACTTTATTTATCTTTTATTTTTGGTCTGTTTACTTTTAGAATTTGTTAGTAACCCTACTCGGTAGTGAAACAGGTAGGCCCACATGAAAACTAAATTTTCTGAGTGAAAACGTAAGCAAGTGCGATACGTTGTAGATATAACTATACTACGCGGTCAACTGCAGCGAAATATTTCACCAGTGCCATTCGCATTTTCTCGGAAGGTATAGAGATTCTCAGAAAGCACGCCATTTCTGTTATTCATGTTTCTCTTTATCTCGCGATCACTATGAACATTGTACTGAAGTTCAAACTATACATTCATCATCTTCAGAAACAGGACCACACAAACCTGAGACAAGAACTTTGTCTTTGAAAAGCTGTGCAGAGTGATGAGAAGTGCTGACAAAAAGTTGAGAAATAAATGCAGAACGGGATGTAGCTGCTTCAACTTTGATGTGGCTGCAACGTGACGTAACGAGTAGTCATTTTCAGAACCAAGAGTTCACGTTACTTCAAAAAGCCGGAAGTGCTTCTCGATGTCATGAAGTTATGCTTGTCTTTTCAAGTTCACAAAAGAAAAAATAAACGCCAGGCCTGCACGCAACGCACAGAACAGTCACAGCGATAATTACAAGAGCGGGCTTTCAAAGCCCTTTAGAAACGCTCTTTGGGTAACTGCTAGAAGCAGACTAGCTGGATAGGCACTACACCATAAAAAAATCGCATTGTTTGTCTTTTAGGCCTGCATTCAGTACGCTATCCTTCCTCATTTTTTCGATAAGCGTGGTATGCGCTATACACTTGCTCAGAATTTTGTGGAATTTTTTTCAGCAGCGGTTGACTCCCATGAGGAATTGTACCTGAACTGGTATGCGCCACAGGTAATAGGCAATCAAGAGCGAGTAATAAGCTGGAGCTTCGGACTACCCACTTGTTATGCAGTTCGAATTGTGTGGCGCCTGCTTGGTCTGTGGACGTTCTAAAACGCCTTATTACTCATGTTAACGAGGTTTCTTTCCCGACATCAAGCCCGGTTATTGACAGTTGAGAAACGAGTTTCAAACACTGGCGTTGTTCAGTGATAAAATACTAAACTGGCACGCAGCGGACCTGGGTTTAAAGTCCATTGTCTCCTTGGTGTTTTATTCACTTGGTTTTTATTATTTTTGAGATACTGGTTACGGACACCGGCGGCGGCGGTGATGGAAAACTGTGACGCCGCAAGTTACGAGTGTTCTGATCTCACAACAGCTTGCGCTGTAAAAACTACAAATGACTGTACAAACAAACGCAGTTTGAGTATGGTACAAAAAGGCAACAAAGGTTTTTCAAAATCGTTCGTAAAATGACCTTGCACATGCGTCATAATAGGCGAGGGATGATGGTAACAAACCTAACAGAGCGAGCAGCTGTCTAAAACCTTCATGCAAATAACGAACAGCTCAGCCCTAGTCTTTCACTGGCATGAGGCAATTTTTAAGGTGTCCATTAAGGCTTGCCGACATCTAGCGCTCACCTCGTTTCTCCGCGGAGTGATGAATAATGGCATACTAGTGACTTTTTTATTTCAAAAAGTTATCATCATCTGTTTATTTCACCATACTTCTCGAAATATCCCTGACAGTATCTTTTCTTTGAAAAGATGAGCAGGACTCGGAGAGGCACGCCTCATGGAACATCAATGTTCAACAAAAAAGAAAAGACGTAGTCTTACAGGAACGAAGTCTTGCTCAGTTACAGAAAATGAAGAGCAGCGTGGTCCACCGAGACTCACTGTTTATTGTACTATATACAGCCAATCAATTACACAAACACAAATAAAGCAAGAACAGGCGACGTTAAGCAAAGTAGGCACCATGTTGTTCAGTCCCCGGAGCTCATAGCTACACTTTCGATTTCAGGGTACATGTGTGCTCGTACCAGTTGCAGGGCATTCTAAAATCTGTTTGAACGAATTCAGGTTAACATGCATGTTTGCATTTGTTGTCTCGCACCAGTTTTCCCAAAAAAATAGGTAATGTTCAACTGTAAAGAAACGATAGTTTGTTTATTTTTGCTTTCTTATTCCTTACTTTGTTAACTGTGAATCCAGTGAAGTGCAGAAAGCCTTGTGTTTAGGGCTGGCTTTCACTCCCTTTTGCGCTTTCTCAGCGACATAATACGTTGGTTAATACTCGGTTGTCTCACTTGGTTAGCGTGCCAAGTATAAATACGGCCAAGATAATGTGACGTGCACTGAACGGAAACAGCAATAGGCCTGGTGAATCAGGTCAACCTTGTAATAGAAGAACATTGCTAAATCGTTGTATCACACGTTTTGCGCTGGAACGTGTTAAGGTGGGGGTTTCCTGTACTGCGAAGCTCTTCGAGGTTTCCTAGTGTTAATGAGTGAGCAGAAATATTTGGTTCCGTCATTGAGCACGGGTGTTCATTTCAAATGAGCGCATAATGTAACCAGTTCACTGCAAGCATTGCAAGATATAACGTAAGCGTAGTGTCGCTAGACTAATTTGTTTTGATGGGAGTCTACGTGCTGCTCACAAAACGTTTCATAAAAAGTTTGACTGCGCATAGAGTCAGCTTCAGAGGTTGTACACTTTTTTTATTTCAACATGCTGGTGACACGACGTGAAGCATCCTTCCTGCTCATCGTTATGTGCATAGTCAGTTGGAAACATTGTAAGCTTCGTCTTCTAATACAGTCAAGTGTATACATGTAATTGACTCATTATTGCTTTGATAAATGTATGATTTCCGTACAAGAATTCTAGTGGGAGCCAACATTTCGAAAAGTGGACGTTTCTTCCTCAAGTGAATGCCTCGATGAAAACAAGTCAACTAGCCGAAGTCGTTTCCAGCAGCATTCGATGTTGTACCGTATCTTATCGCTTCGCGTCTCTACCTCTCCTGAACATCTTTCTTGTTTAGTAATCAAGATCTTAAAGAAATCATGTTAGCATTGATAGGAGACGTGATTCAGTCAAGTACGACGTAGCCTGCAGGCGATTGCTCACAATTTTTGCATGGGTTCGCTTATTCGTGGATATTCTTGAAGTCATTCCGCGCACATTTCTGTTGCAAAATACCGCTGCTTTTGCATATGTCACAAATAACTGAATAAAACAAATGCCAGCGTTGTTCGAGTGGCTAGAGGCTCGCGGGAAAGCACGAAAAGTTTCCCCTTGCATGCGAAGTAGGAAAATAGAAATTTCGCGGCGAACTTTCTCCCCGTGGTTTCAACCCTTTCCTTCTATTGTTGACCTCACAAGTGATAACCTATAAGAAATATTTGTTTGACAATGTTTGCCAAATATTTTTTTGCCAATTTCCGTTAGGACAACAAGCAGGGGGGGTCCAGAGGTCGAACCGGCGCTGCCGCAGCGTTTCCTCATGCGAATGCGCGTCCCATGGAATGTATACAGTGTACCTCCTAACCAAGTAGCTACGCTTGAGTGCAAGGCTACACCGGAAGCAGTCGCCCTCCGCGTGGCGCTTAGCTGCAGTGGCCCTCCGTGTGACAACCAGCCGTACTTTAGCTAAAAGTAAACGACCCTGTAAATTAGTGAACCTTTCGATATCGCTCGAAATATGAAGAGCGATTAATGCGAAAAAATTGAGCTGACCTAAACTGAATTTTTTAAATCATGAATTGTGGTTGACGAGCGATCTTTGAGGCGTTAGTGCGTGGCTTTTTACATGTTGAAAGCCACCTACCTATGTCGAAGAAAAAGAAAGCTTGCTCGTTGTTTTTTAACATATTCACTCGACCTTGTTAGCAATAATGATGAACTAATGCATCCTTCTCTTCTGTATGATCCGATAAAAACTTGACTACTAATGATAGGCACCATGTTTCTACCAAATGCGTACAATTTGCTGGCAGAATATTTTTGACCACCTATCCATCGGTATTACAATCGTCATGCATAAGCATGCTTTCTTTATCGCCTTTGTGAGTCATGTAAGAGAAACAATAATAGCACAACCTCTAACAGAACTTTATAAGAAAGTACATAGACGTTTCATACAGTGGTTATGTATGACGTAAATGTTATGAGCATTCTATATTGCGTCAAGACGTCATGTATGCGCAAATAAATTTTTATCTTCCGTGCTCCCCCTTTGATTACTTGTACGGCTTTTATTTTTAGTTTCAATAGAATAATCCGCCTTGCACCGCCAAAAGCTGTGCCTTATGATCTGTGAATGGTGTCTGTCGTTCATGAGTCAGCAAACATAGAAAAAAAACTCCCACAGTCCGCAAAAGATTAATGATGGCTACTAGTGTAGCATTAGGAAAGTTAAATGCACAATGCCTATACTGCGCAGGTAGCCGCCCACATTGACGCATCAGATTGATGTCGCACCAGATAGTTTATTCACGCAGCTATTTGTTGCAAGATACAAGTAATGTTTGGACACAATATATATTTATGAAAGTTTCAGTCATAACAACTATTCTTTAGGTCACCACCATTTAGGTGGTGCGTGAACCCTTAGGTACGAAGACATTGAGTATAGTGGATATAGAGAGCCGCGGCGAGTTGACGCTTCTAAATATATTAATCTTGCTTCGCGTGACTTTTAGGTACAAAGTTTAAAACATTTACAAGCACAGAGACGACACATCACACAGAGCTTGCTCTCTGTAGTATACAAGCTATTTACAAAGGTAATTGCTAGCAGAGTAAAGAAAACATTAGAATTCAATCAACCAAAGGAACAAGCAGGATTTAGAACAGGCTACTCAACAATTGACCACATTCATACTATCAATCAGGTTATAGAGAAATGCTCAGAGTATAACCAACCACTATACATAGCCTTCATAGATTACGAGAAGGCGTTTGATTCAGTAGAAATATCAGCCGTCATGCAGACACTGCGGAATCAGGGCGTAGATGAAATATATATAAACATTCTGGAAGAAATCTACAGGGGATCAACTGCTATCATAGTGCTTCATAAAGAAAGCAACAGAATACCAATAAAGAAGGGTGTAAGGCAGGGGGACACAATCTCCCCAATGCTATTCACTGCGTGCTTACAGGACGTTTTCGGAAGCCTAGAATGGGAACAGTTAGGGATAAGAGTTAATGGAGAGTACCTCAGTAACCTGCGCTTCGCCGATGACATTGCATTGCTGAGTAACTGAGGGGACGAATTACAACTCATGATTACGGAGTTAGACAAGGAGAGCAGAAAGGTGGGTCTTAAAATTAATCTGCAGAAAACGAAAGTAATGTACAACAACCTCGGAAAGGAACAGCGCTTTGCGATAGGTAATAGTGCATTTAAAGTTGTAAAAGACTATGTCTACTTAGGGCAGGTAATAACCGCAGAGCCTGACCACAAGATTGAAGTAACTAGAAGAATAAGAATGGGGTGGAGCACATTCGGCAGGCACTCTCAAATAATGACAAGTAGATTGCCACTGTCCCTCAAGAGGAAGGTATATAACAGCTGTATCTTGCCGGTACTTAGCTACGGAGCAGAAACCTGGAGACTCACAAAGAGGGTTCAACTTAAATTGAGGACGACGCAGCGAGCAATGGAAAGAAAAATGGTAGGTGTAACCTGAAGAGACAAGAAGAGAGCAGAGTAGATTAGGGGACAAACGGGAGTTAAGGATATCATAGCTGCAATAAAGCAGAGGAAATGAACATGGGCCGGGCATGTAGCACGTAGACAGGATAACCGCTGGTCATTAAGGGTTAGCAACTGGATTCCCGGAGAAGGGAAGCGGGGTAGGGGGAGACAGAAGGTTAGGTGGGCAGATGAGATTAAGAAGTTTGCGGGTATAAATTGCACCAGCAAGCACAGGATCGGGTTAACTGGCGGAACATGGGAGATGCATTTGTCCTGCAGTGGACGTAGACAGGCTGATGATGATGATGATGATGATGATGAACCTTTACAAAATTTTAGAACACAGCCTGTTTTTATCACGTACTCTATGTTACAGGCAAATCAGGTGTACTAATACAAGTTAATGCAACATATCAACAAAACAGGACCCATTTTATCATAAATGCATCCACCAACCCGCGTTACAACTTGTGGTACCATCTGAAAACACCAAAAATAAGTACGCGTTATGGCAAACAGTTACAAAATTACTAGGCACCTTCACTACTCAATAGATTACTTGAATTTCACGGCGAAGTTATGTAAAGCGTCGGTTGAAACATTTAAAGAATTGCTCATTTCACAAAATATTGAGTTTTGCTGACAAATCTGCTGTATGTATCTTTGATTTCCGTGTCCTAATTGCAAATTTTAGTTCTTGACTTGGGCAAAATGACCTATCAGTGTGTTTTGTGACATTTTGTTGTTGTCGTTCATTTGCAGACATAATGTGTTTATGCTAGCTTTTCTACTTTTTTGTACTTATCATCTTTTATTTCATGACTACTCGGTTGAGTATGTCCGTACAGTATACTTTGTTTTGACTTGTGCTTAGTACGGCCTGCGCGCCAAACTGTCGTAGGAGCGGAAGTCTTTGTGAGGCCACATGGCATTTAGCTTCCGCTTCTTTTCTGTTATGAACAGAAGAAATAAAGTCAATTCAATTCACTTTTATTGAACAAGCAGGTAAAAATCAGCAGGTTCTAGACGCTTTCTTATCTTCTGTTATACGCAGTGCCTCGTCAAACTGCAACACATGAGAGTTGCATTATTGTTAAACTTGCTCTCCTACCTTGCACTACAAATTTAGTGCACTTTATGCAGTAATTATTGTCACATTAATTCATTTAGGCGTGGCATCGTAAAATCACAACGCACCGGAGTTTCAGACATCTGCTGCTCTTTATTGTACACTCACTGATCGCCCTGTAGACAGGCCTCTATCATTTCACCTCCATCTAATTGCGAACACTGCTGCCAGGCGTCGAGCCCGCAACCATCAGTTCTGCAGGCAAATACCGTAACTACTGACCACCGAGGTTGACTGTCTACTGCCTTACAGTTAATGACACAGCCTCGGACAACAGAGCGGAATAACTCGGAAAATGTTATATTTTGCACTTTGTTAACACAAACAAAATTTTACGGGCACTCACAGTTGCTTGACAAGGCGTGTAACAATTGAATGAGCGCATATCGAAAGCTTTACTAGATTCTGGGGGATCGACCAAGAACCGGGTAGCTTACCAAAAAAAAACGAATGTATATAAATTATACTGGCGAAATGAAAATTAGCAGAATTATAGTTTTTTTCTAAACTAATCTTGAGAAAATATATTGATGAATTAGTTTCTACTGACTGAGCAATAAATATTTGATATAAAAAATTTCAATAATATGAATAGGTTAACTAAGAACATTTTGGTATGGAGGTTATTAGGTAAATCTCTTAGACGGTTCAATGAAATTTTGCACGGCCGCGCACACTTTCCCGTTGATGTGCCCTAGGGTATGTGCATCTAAAGATAGTGAATTTGACGTTGTCAAAGCTAAGCCAAGGGTTCGTAATTGCATTTCTAGTGATACAGTTCTTAATGTTGAAAACTTTTTTACGAGAGATGAAAAAGTGCTCCACACTTTTTCTATTCTCCACAAAAAGAACAAAGTGGAAAGAAAGTCACGCCTGCCCTAAACAAATAAAAATTTAATGGAAGAATACGACTACGAAATCGAGTGATTGAAACTCCAAGCCATCGGTTATGACATGAGGAAGTTTTCCATGGTGTCACTAGATGGTTGAAATCCAGACAATTTTTAAAGGTGGTGGTGAGAATTTTTGCATCATCATTTGCCTCCGAAATGTAGAAGCTACTATAAAGACTGTTGAAGGGGTAATATTGACAGCTTGTCCGTTAGCGCTGATTTCGCTAGTGCATAAGCTGTTTCATTCAGAGATATGCCTCCATAACCCGGCTCCTATACTAATCGCACCTGAGTTAAGTGATACGGTACTAGGGAGTTGAATTCACCTAATGCTTTAAAATCACTGGGTGCCATGAGAGCATTGCAGACCGACAAGGGGTCTGTTATTATTACGGCAGAATTCATTGATATTGGCACTTTCGAAAACCAATACTATGGCGGAGAATTCAGCAATAAATATAGGTGTGAAATTTGGGATTCGGAAGAAAGAGGACTAGTCTAGAACAGGACGGAATATACCGATGCCACTCTTTTCATCTTACTGCGAAACGTCCGTCGCAGTCATGACGTGTGCTTGCATTCCTCGCAGGTAGCTCTTAACAAACTAGCTCTTAACAAATTACTCGGAGGGTGTATAGCGCTATTAGAGAAAATGCCATCAAAGTATATTTGGAGAGGACTTGTCGAGCTACAAATTGGCAGGACCTCCGTAATTTGCACGGACAGTGGGTTGAGAAGAGACTGTACAAACTTTACTTAAGGTGGGTGAAATCTAGGCGAATGACAATTAAAAAATAAACCAGGTTGCGCAATGAAAACTGTTTCTTTACGCCTCAATGGAGATTAAAATGCCCTGAAGTATGTTTGTACAGTCAATATTTTGAATCTGTTGAGAAGTGAGAGAATTCAAGCTTCTAGATAAAAAAATTATTCGCTACAAATTTAGGTAGCCCTAAGCACAAGCACAGTGCCTGTTTCTGCAGAATAACAAGGAAACAGTCTGTAAGCAGGTGCCCCGGCGTATAAGACACATCCATATTCTAGAATAGGCCTCACACACGTGCGGTATATTGATAATAACGTGGCTGATCTCCTGTTGCTTATCCTCCGTAATAAGGCAGTCGCCCAAACACCCTTTGCCGCAATATATTCTACGTGGTACTGCCATACTAGAGAGCTGCCGTATATCACTCCTAGATATTTGATGATTTTCACTTGTGGAATGGTATCAGTTTTGTATGAGAGAGATATGTATACTGGGTCTTTTATTGGAAATACTAATAATGCTGACTTGTTCACGTTTAGAGATAGATGAATTACGTCGAGTCCGTGCTCTATTTCAGATAAGTATATTTGAAGGTTTTGATAGAGAGCGTGAGTGTCATGAGCGGACAAAAAGGACGTTATATTGTCAGCATATGCATACGTCTGAACATTCTCATTGCATGTGATCAAGCTTAAAAAAATATTGTATAGTACCAGAGGAGGAACAGCACCCTGTGGTACTCTTTTTTCCTGTTTATAGGTATGTGACGAAACACCATCTTGCGAACAATAAAATATTCTATTTCCTAAAATTCTGTTATTCACGCTTCTAAATAATCCGGCGAACTGATTTCTCTCGGACGACTTACTAGTACATTATGCTCGATGCTATCATACGCTTTTGTTATGTCCAGGGTCACTAGAGCTGCCTACTTATTACATTGAGTACATCCTCCCGCGACACATAGGATGAAAGTTTCAGCATTGCGGATGTGACTTTATCCGGGCCTGAAGCCACCATCGGAAGTTTTCGCATAACTTCTGCAAACTTCCTTTATCGATATTTTGGTGAAACTGTCACTTGATCGTGAGATTGCTGGAGGGGGATTAACATTAGTTGATAGTCGCTTTTTCATACCTTGAACTGTGCTTTTCGATGGCTGCTTCAATTCCTGAGGGAATAAAACTATACATTCACGATTTACTGCTTGAGGAAGTACTTTCATATGTCTCAGATATCCAAATAAAGCTATTTTGTTAATTGATTTTGAAATAAATTCAAAATTCTTTTCATCATACTCTGGTGTGTTTTAGCTACCGTACGTAAAAAGAACCTGCCCTTAATTTATATTCTGACCAGTTTTTTGGACACTGATCGTGTAATAGCTTCTTCCAGGCAGCTTTTCTAGGCCTTAAATTCCCAGTACAGTTATCATTCCACCCTCGCGACACGGGTATTTGTTCAACTGATTGAACCTCAAACAGTGCTTTCCTAAGCGGCTTTTGTAATACTGAATAAATGCTCAATGCTTTTGGTTTACTGTTGCTTCAGACAGAGACTCCATAAAGGCTGGCAAGGTATTTTAAAAAATACATTAATTTATGCATGTAAGTTTTTCAGTAGGAACAGATATTAGTGGGCACACAATGTGAAATGTAACTGGAATGCGATCGCTATTATTCGCAGTGTCAACAGTCGACCAAGATGAGATGCTAAGGCTTGATCCCGAAAAAGTTAAGTCTGAAGATGAGGATGACATCCCTCTGATGAAAGTGGGGATACCTGAGTTATGACAACTGAGTATATTACTCTGAGACAAGTCCCAAAATCGAGTACCGCACGAGTCTCTCCTTGAGCTCCATGTTAAGTAAAGGGACTTGAAGTCGCCCGCCAATAGGACATTATTACCGCTAATAGAAATTACACTATTCAAAAGGTTTGCGTCCTTAACCCCTGACAGATAATATATATTTGCTATGGGAAATGTTCTACATGAAGGAAGACTCAAAGAAGTTACTAAAAATTTTACTCCAGCGGAAGAAGCTAAAGCGTTAGTTTTGCTTTGTGGCAAAATCTGGTAGAGACTAAAGTAAGTAACCCACCCCCTCTTTACAATCGATCTAAACGAAATGATCCATAATTTGTTTAATGAAACTACTGATCTGACTCTAACCAAGTTTCTTGCAGCAATATTATATCCGGTTGTTTTCCAACAATGAGACAAAATAAATCTGTGAAAGCTGTAAAAGTAGAACGACATTTCCACTGTAGGACTTTTAACGGCTCAAAGGTAGGATATACCAACAGTCGAAACAACCTTCTCTAGTATGCTGGCCTTTATGACCTTGCTGGCTGGAGCCTTTTTTGCTCCTGTCTTTGACGACCCGGAAGAAAGGTTTAAGGGAGATCGGCTACGTTTATGGACACGCGAATCGATTTCAACATCAGTGATGACACTTATATCGATAGTAGAGAAGTGGCCTTCTTTTTCTGTAGGCCCAATACCCACCCGAGTGTCTTCTAGGAGCACGCTATCGGCTCTCGTTGTGCATCCTGCCTTCTGCTGAGATGTCAATGTAGAACTTGTCTGAGGAGAATTTGCTGAGTTATTCATGAGCTTAGTTATTTGAGCGCTTATTATCTCATACAGACATGCTGAGAGGCTGGTGAATATCCTGCCCATTGCTTTTGATATTGCCTTTTCTGCGGTGGCCTCAATTGTTAGGGCAAAGCTAGCATCTGCCATTGCATTTTGTCGATTGGCAATCCCAGCATACTCTTGTGTCCTTTCCGTGATAACTGTCATAGGTTCTCTCCTTAAGCATCATCGCCTGTCCATTACTTCCAACAGAGCGGGACAACTGGAATAATCTGCTTTATGAGTGCCCCCACACAGACAGCACTTCTCAGCTTGAACCTTGCAATCAGCACGTGAATGACCCTCCCCACAAATGCAACACCGTATTCTAGATTTACACGCACCAGCACTATGGCCAAAACGCCAACAATTTTTAATGCAGGGGACGTGATGCTAATGGTTCCATCCTGAAGATTAGTTGCCAAGCTTTTAATTCAGATGGTCACGGTGTTCCGGCTAAAGTTGTGATGACTGACTTGGTGGCTACATTCACCTTGTCTACTACTCGATTGCACCGGTAGATACCTAATACCACGGTCAAAGAGAGTTTCTCAAGCGTTCCAGATGGGCTTAGTTGTGACTCAACTCCACGCACAACGCCTTTAGTGAATGCAAGATGGGGTGGGATATATGCACTCACCGGGACAGAGGCAAATGATGAGCATTTCAGAAGATCTGCTACACAATCTTTGTCTGGTGATCGGCACACGATACATCCGGGGCCAAACTGTCGTACCTCAGTGATGCTTTCGTATTCAGGGGTTATCGCCCGAAGCTGTGCCTGGATCACTTTAGAGTTGTTCAACCGAATTGATTCATTACCCAAGGCCACCAGTGCAACGGGAATGCTGCGAACACCGCTGTGTAAAAAGAGATCAAGGGGAATCTCATCTGATTGAAGAGAGGCTGCTCATGCCGAACTGCCTTGCCCAGAAGAACACCTTTACATTGCTGCGATCCATTGATGAAGCCTAAAAAAAAACTAACACAAGATAACACATACGTATGGACTCAAAAAATATCAAGCTACTTCATCTTTAACAACCAAAACCACCAGAAACGAGTACCACGTCAATTGGGAAGGTAGAATGAGCCTTGGCGCCAACTGTCGCCAACGGCAGCCTTGTTCTTGTTCGCCAGTCCACAGGAAATCAGTCGAAAGAGAATGGAACGCCTGCCACCAACTCGCGAGCACTGAGCGAAAAAGCGAAGCGCAGCTGTTCAAACTTGATGCATAATTACCCATTACATTTCGTCTTTTAATGGTATTGTAGTTAAAAAAAAGATTGCCCGCAGCTTCCCTCGGGGGAACACTGAGGAGGATGCGGAGCATATAATTGGTTAACGGGGTGTTAAAGTGCGACTTACTTGGATCGATGGCTAAATTGGCTAACGTGGTTGTAGGAGGGGGTGTTAAATGAGTGAACACGTACACACGTATGCGAAAGGGCGGCGCTGGTCGAAGGGACGTCGATCATTGTGTTTGTGGATTCGTTGGAATTCATTTCACCGCGACCTTGGACGTCGAGGCGCCGTACAAACCAACCGACGAGCGGCAACTCAGCGAGCGAGCGCCGACCTTGAGTATATATACAGCGCGACGGCGCATGCGCTGTCAGCTGTCGAATGTTCTCCAAGGAGAAGCGCGCGCGCGGCACAGATGGCGACGGCGCGACGGCGCATGCGCTGTCAGCTGTCGAATGTTCTCGAAGGAGAAGCGCGCGCGGCACAGATGGTGGGCGACGGCGCGACGGCGCATGCGCGCGCGTCAGCTGTCGAATGTTCGAGAAGCGGTGCGGACGGCGCGGACGGCGCACTACAAGGCGCGAGTATAAGATGCTTCCGCATCTAATAGGATTTCAGCCCTTAAAATTTAAATAATGTTATGTTTTATAAAATCCAAAGAAAATACTCTACGTAACAGTACAAAAAACTCATACATAACGGATTCCTTCCTTCTTCAATGTCTTTCTATGCGCATGCTGTTTGTGTGAAAGGCGAAATGACGGGAACCAACATCACGACAAGCGTCAGAGCAGATACCATTACTCCACAGGTCTCTAAATAACATGAGCGTAAGCTGAGGCATCACGCTTTGTCGAAGCCTGTATTCACGGCTACTCTGGTGAAAAACGTATCATCGGGATCACAAGCTGTTTTCTGTGACACACAAAATGAGGATACGTTGCAAATAAATGTCGAGATGGTGACTCCAAAAATCAGCGGTGAATTATGTTTCGTTAAGATAGGGTGTGAATGGATTATACATGCGCGATAATTAGGTTTGATAGAAAGACAATAAATTTATTTTTGGAGCCATTCAACGCATGGCAGGAACATTTAAAAGAGAAAGTGAATTCATAAATTTTTCTAGTCAATAGACAATAAATATTGCTAGCAAGTGCGCTTGTCACCCCATTCATACAATGCTAACAAAATGTTATATTTCAGACGAAGCATGCACTAGGATAAAGATTTGCCTTTTCGCAGCTGCCTCGCTGGTTTTATACACTACTTCCGATTGGTACGTCTGAAACTGTCCTTTTGTTCCAATAAAGTTTACCAAAGCTCGGGTCATAATCAATCAAAGTATTGCATTTCAATAAATCTCATTTTACAACGCTACAAAAAAATCCCCAATGTGCACCGAATAGTCAATTTGGCGCTTGAGCGTGGTGTGTTAGCACAGGCTCACACGCCACGCTCATTTCAGTTCTTTGAAACACACATTAAGCAGATAAAACTGTATTCAGCAGTGTTATCATACATTTTCTGGCAATATTTTATAAATACCAGTAAAACTCACCTTGGATAGTATCACATATAGCTGATGCAGTAATGATTGCATCTCTTCGACGAAAAATGAGAAATAGTAATCGCTCATGCGCGGCGCGAAATGAATAATTCTGGAGCTTCGCATTTTTACGCGTGTTTCTACATTATCTGTGGACTCGAAAAGCGTGATTTTGTCTTAACCGGGGCCCTTGCAGACAGCGAATAACTTCATTCTTACGGGCCCCGACGTGGTGGTCTGATGGCTAAGGTACTCGGCTGTTGACCCGCAGGTCGCGGGATCAAATCCCGTCTGCTGCGGCTGCATTTCCGATGGAGGCGAAAATGGTGTAGGCCAGTGTGCTCAGAATTGGGTGCACGTTAAAGAACCCCAGGTGGTCGAAGTTTCCGGATCTCTTCACTACGGCATCTCTCATAATCATTTGGTGGTTTTGGGACGTTAAGCCCCACATATCAATCAACTTCATTTCTACGGAACTGCTCAATGACCGTGGCGGCATGTGACACAGTGTGCAAGCTTAGGAAAGTTTTTAAAGCAGTGTCCTAAAAAAGCTTAGAGGAAGTGATGATGATGATAACAATGCCTCGAACATGGCTTGTAGCCACTCAGGAGGACAGGTCATCAATTGTATAACTGAGTTGGACATTTCCTGTAGGTATATACATGAGAAACTTGACGTACGTAAAAACAAAAAAAAGCGCAAGAATTGTTTTTCTCTCGTTCAGACCAGACAGTAGAATCTGTGTCTTGACTACAAATGAACGTGAATAAAAAATAATAATAATAATAAAATATTTCTTTATATGTTTCGAGCTTGGATGTCATTTTTCTTCCAGATTGGTATTGTTTTTTTTTCTTTTTCACTCTCTCATATGTCTGTTGTGTTTTCTTTCCTTTTCCAGTTTTTTTCCATATTATTTTCTCTCTTTTTTTCTCGCTTGCCTCGTGGTACTTCTACTTTCATTGTTGCTTTTGCAGCATAAGGCTACGCAACGAGCGCATAGGGTAAAGTACATAAGCGTTGGCCCCTAAGTTATTCTACTCTTGATATCATCATTATTGTACTCGAAGAACAACATGAACAAGACTTTCCCTTATAGCAAGCCAACAATCAATGTTCTACTGACGCGTATGATAATCGTGATTTTCGATGCGATACATCAGGCGACGACGAAATGATACGATAGCGTGGGCCTCTAAAGTTCTAGGCACTCTAAATAAAGGGTACGCGTGAGTTTAAAAGTGCTTGTCGCTAAACCAATACGGTTCACAAGAAATAAACAACTGATAGAAGGGTAGCTGAATGAGTCTAAAGTACTCTAAATGTGGCGTTTCTAAGCACAAGGTTCGGTGATATACTTTTTATATAAGACAGCGCGTCATGCTTCTCTCCACAACAACTTGGTCATGTAGGAGGCGGAAGCCCTACTCACACAGACAAACTCAGGTATGTCCAGAAGGCCGACGATGCGCCTGAGAAACTCGGCCATACACAGTTTACGTTGGAGCAGCCATGTGTGCTTTGAAGCTTACTCTGCAGAACTTAAAAGCTTTCCATACCACACATACCATAGCCAACGCAAGTAGGCAAGAAGGAGTCTCAGATAATAAGAAGTGTGCTGGGTTACGCATTATTAGGAGCAGAAAGTATAAATAGATTTCTAGGAGGGTAGAGGAATGTGGTCATTTTACCATAATTGTTCCTTACAAGAAAGGAATGCTGGGATAGTTGTTTTTGTGCTTCTGACTCTTGTTTTTTTTTCTTTCATATAGGAATCGCATTTTTTCCCGTCTAGCTGTTTCTCAGAAAACATGAGCGTATTTTTTATAATCGTGGCCAGCTTCTTAATCAGAGTAAAGTATTTTATTTCCACCTACTTAAAACTTGTGACAAAATAACTCTATGGCAAAAAAGTGCTTTTTACCAGCAGAAGTACCTTTATTGAAAAATTTCCTGAAATTTTCGGGCTCCTCTTCTTTAGGATTGTAGTGGTCGTAGTGGCGATGAGCTCCAGAACGGAAAAGAATGGTGATGCGGCCCACCTTATGAAGTGATAAGAATAACGTGGCCAGGTATAGCTGCTCCAAATTACTCTATCATGTTTAGGACAAAATGTTTCGCAACACTACGGACGGCTGAGTGGTGACAATTTTGTTGATTGTGAACCCACGAGAGGTAATCAGTCGTGAAAGCATAAGTAAAAAAAAATCTCTTAAAAAAGTGCTCCGATTGGAAATGATACGTGTGTTTGATGAAGTGATAAAAGTCCTGAAGATATGCTAATTTCGACAATGTCTCATTGCAGGCTACAGTTCGTTGCCGAGATAAGCACTTGGCAACTGATTTCGTGGGCGCGCCTCAACAGAGAGTTTCTGGTCATTGCCTAGAGACAACTCTGGCGCTGCAGTCGTTCTTCAAACATGAGAATGACGGTTAGTACATGGTTTTCTCAAAGATTGAGGCTTGCAAGTTCAATAAATATGGAGTTTCGGCATTTCTTTTGGATAAAACAGGGAAGCATTGTGAACTTCGCGAGCTTGTTTTAAATGGTAAGCCATAGCATTTAATGTGGTGAAGATAAACTGCTCAATATTTATTGATTTTCATCTCGCGAGAAAGCGGCTTCAGGCCACGTCGAGCCAATTGACCCAAAAGAATAAAGTTTAGACAAGCTCGTGTACTACCCGCCAATGCCATGTTGGCTGAAGTGCCATGAGTTGCAGCTCCCATAGATACAAGCGCCCGAGATCTACTGGAAACTATGCACGTGAGAACGCAGCACGTGGGACGGGCCGGTCGTGTGAGTATATACGACCCACCTGTTGAGCGCATAGTAAACATAAATTTACCAATAAAGTTGGCCAGCATCCAGTCTATCGTTAGCTGCTGGAAATAAACAGAGTCCAATGCTCACCGCCGCGGTCGCTAGTCACAGCAGGTCGAGGCCACGTCACAGAGCGCTTTAGTTAGCCGTGATGACGAGTGTGCGACTGTGTAGGGATCAGTGTGTCATAAAGCACTCTTTCGCTTGCGATGTTGAGAAGAAAGTACTGTGAGTGTGCATGAAAATACGTGCACCCATACAGCTACACACATTGTAGATGATGCACTCCGAAATGATTACGAGAAAAAATTGGCCCTAATCTGCACATTACACTCTAAATGTCGTTAAAAGATGATAGTCTTGCGTCTGCAGAGAATGAACAAAACGTTTATTTCATGCTCTGCGCAAGAAAACCAGTGAATGGTATTCTGGAGGCGCTGCGTTAGAGTGCATCGAGCGTGTAGCGAAGGTGAAGGAGCACATCGAGGCACGTTAGACACGAGCGCCATCTGGCAGTTATCTTTGAAAACGAAGGCGTGTGCGCCCGTGGAGAAAGATGCGCGCCAGTCTCGGAGGTGATAAGGTGTAGAACGCAAAGTGACAGGCAGGTGCCACCACCGCGACGTCGTAGCAAAGCTTTGGGAACACTTACCTTTCTGAGCATCGCGTTGCACTGTCAGCGGAGCGCCATAACCGCCACAGTCGTTACAGTTAATTGTGTTTGCCTCTTCTAGTATAAAAGCAGACATAAAAAAAGATCGACGTGTTATGGCGCCTAAGATATGCGCAATACTTGCTTTTTATTTGACAATCGCACAACTATGAACGCGAAAGCGTGAGCATTATTGGTGGGCCCTGCGGATGAGGTCGCCCGTTTGATGCCGTTTGAGGTATTGTTAAGGGCAGACAAACAGACAAATGTACAGACAGAAAGATAGACAGACGAAAAGTTTTGCGTTGAAGGTCCCCAACAAGGACTATCGTCTTTCATAAATTGTTTATCCTGCTCCTTGAAAGGTTTGGCTTAAACAAACCACTCAAGCAAATTTTTTACTCGCCTCCGAATGATGCCATAATGTGCGCCTGCTGTTCTATATTACATCTGTCATAAACACTTGTCCCTCAATACATTTTCGAAGCAGTTTTGATCACTGAGATGAGTCAATCTCCTGTAGAATACCCAAATTACACACGTATAATGGTTGTGATTGCTGCTTCGTATCTGATTCTGGCTTTTTATATATATAACGACTTTCGATCCCGCACAACACCACAGACGCAAGTATAGTGAGAATTCTCAGCTTTATAACTGTTTCTCTTATACGCATGTTTCGGCAATATTCCTGGATGGATACCATAAAACGGATTGTCACCTCGGGAGCTGCACAATGATCCATCTGCTAATGCTTATATAGAGGGATGGTGTCAAGTGTAATTTCAAATTTATATTATACTTGTCACACATTTCAATAATTTACAGTTTATTGCTTTTGACCACTACAAATTTCTTATCTTTTTTACCTATATTTCTAAAATACTCATAATAATCATCATTTTATTATAGGCTCACTTCTTTTTAAATGTAACCCAGCAGCTCTCAATTCATGATGTCCCTTGAACACGTCTTATATGCTCAGTAAATTCATTATAGAGAAAACAGGTGCAGTGCTATAGGAGTGAGGGAGCTGACGAAGAACAAGCGTGGTTTACCTTACTACAAGTGCGTGATAGTTACCACGTGGGAGACACATCGACCTGACCGCATTTTTTTTACGGCGTGACGCGTTGAATATGAACTATTCGACAATGGTCTAATAATGCCTCGCCAGAAGTCATTGCGACCGTTCTTCGTTAGGCCGAAGAAGACGAAGTTGCCCCTGAGTGCCATGTCTTAAAGCCGTTGCATAAAATAACGTTAAAGTGAGAGCACATCTTGTAATCTGACCGGTGCTGACACCGGATATAATAGGTTCCTTTTTGATTCTACCAGGACTCCTCAATGGCGAAGGCCATCTTTTTCTTTTCTTACAAGTTATTCTTTCCTGTTACGCACCTACTACAACCTTCCTAACTACAAGAATCTTTCTGCACTGAACCACTGAGACTTCCTGTCCGACCGAGGACAGCAGACGTACGCCACTGTATGAAATCGTGGGGACGTTTAAACTAATGATAATTTCAGACACCATGTAAAGCGTCTGTAGCAGTGAAATTGCTTAGAGTTGTGCCGAATAAGACACATTGCTTCGTTTCAGCTACGCATTTTTGGGCTCCCGTGGTATGTATTGCATCATTCATGTTGAAAGCGCCACCACTAGTAATGCCAAAAATTAACACTAGGCGTCGAAATATAGTTTTGAACTGAACCAACAGAGCATGACTTCTTCAATCATAAAACACAACGGCTATGCCTGAAATGATATTTGGACCAAAGAATGCATCTTCTCTCTGCATGTGGTCATTTTCTCAATTTGCCATAACGACGCACTCTGCAGGAAGATGTCCAGTTTTTGACGTGATCATATGATGCGCAACGAGTTAACCTCCTGATATGTCAAAACCTGAACAGTTTTCTTAGGACTTGGATGCATGAAAGAATATATACTTGAGTCTTTACAGGTAATAAGACATGCAATTTGCATCCAACATGACCATGCGTGCGTTGACTATTGAATACTTGTTGAATAATGTGCTGGGGAACCAAGTTCTCGGTTGAAGAGTGCTGGTTATTCAAGTCGGGAGATGAGTCATTGGCTGTTAGAAGAGTTACTGCGTTACCAGTATATCCCTGCAGTGGATATCACTCCAATAATGGCAGCTGTGTTCGCAAAATGAGTGTTTCGATTGATCCAATATTCATATAACTATAGGCGTACGCATCAGGGAGCAGGAGCGCGCGCTATCTGAATCATCCGACACTTGTGTACCCCAGCAAAGCGGAGGACATATGGCAAGCCGTTGGGAGATGCACATCCTTGCTTCGTGTTTATTTTCCCTCCAAGTGCAGTGCCTTTTCCCGACATTCCCACAAAAATGTTTCAGCGTGCGCTGGCTGCGTGTCACGATGTGCGTAGACTTTATTTTTAACAATCATCACCCTGGCCACCGCCAGATGCGTACGCATCTTTGAATGCACTCGCGTGCTGTACGAAACCCGTTGCAGTTTTGTTGCTCGCCGCCTGGTACACATTGTCGCAAACGTGGATTGTAGTGATAGCCAGGTTGATGCCGCGCTCCTAATCCTAGTCTGGGACGGCAATAACAGCCTGCAGATTAAAAAAATCAATACGAAGCAGCTCGATGATTATCTTTCACAGCACCTATAAAGAAAATTCTTTCTAGGCACACAGATATGTCAACAGATATTAAAGGCAGTTTGCAGTAAGCGCGTATAGCGTCTGCTGGCAAAGTTTCTACCAATTAAATTATCTAGAATTGTTCATTAAATTATTTCAAAGCTTAAATTCGTAAATAAATTTGGTTTCTCTGATTAAGGACGCCCGTGACAAGGTGGATTCAAAAAGAGGTTATAAAAGTATACTTATCATCCTACACATTGAAGTTCCAGCAACTTTTCTTGTTTGTGCTCTCTGATACTTGAAACGTATACTTTACGAGCATGGTGGGTGTTTAAAGCATCAGTCCCTTAGTATCTACAACATAGGCAGGGAAGAAAAGACCAGCAATTGCCTTGAAGGATGGGGGCTGAAATCTGGCTGCCAATTACATATCAGCAATGAATGTTTTTTTTTTGCTCACCAAGATATGACTCGAAACGAAGTTGTGATTGCTTTCACTCCCACTTGGACGCGCGGCCAGCAGCTGACCAGGCCACGCGCTCCCGTGTTCATTTATTAAAATTGACACAGTACGTGTGCTACATTCACTACGATGACACTGTACGCCTAATATGCCAATTTCGATACTAGGCCTAATAAAGGTGCTAGCAAAAATGCAAGTTAGTTTGTAACATTTCATTACGGTTCGCAGTAGTGCACCTGAGTTATACGTATCTTCACATAGTGAACATATTTTCTGCCTAATACTCACCCCTACAGCATTGGCTGCTTTATACTTTAGAAGTTTTCAAGTTATTACAACTAAAGCTGTTATGAGACCACAACTTGGGTCTGGCACAGCGCCGTAGTTGTTCGCCGCCGCCACCACCGGTTTCTGTAACCACATCACGTGAATTTAGAAAAAAAAACCTAGTACCAATGCCACAGTAGGGCTCGAACCCGGATTCGCTAGGAGCCAGCCTAATATTCTACCACTGATCCACGTCGGTGCTTGTGATTGCTGGCGAACTTCCCTAAGGCAGGCTTGATGCCGGGAAAACGATCACGTAAATACGACTTATAAAGCATTCGTTTTACATTAGCGAAAAAACAAGCACTCACCACACAATGCACACAACGTAACGAGTGAGTCATGATGCTTTGCTTTGATATCCTAGATACACGGCACGTACCCCCTCAGAGGAATTGGCCAAGAATACAACGTAGAGACTGTTAAATGTCATTTTAGATAAGCTATGAAATTTAAAATAAAAAAAAAGAAATGAAATGGCAATTTTACGTAGAAAGTTCAGTTTACCTACAAATAATATGCTTTTGAGTCTGTATTCCAGACTGCCATGATAACCTGGCGAAATAATTTTGAAATTTAAATTTTACTTTAACAAAATCACGAATTATATAATATACCAGATTAAAATGGTACTCGTTGAGTAGTTTTAATGAAATTACACACGGCATTAAAGGCATCCTTGTGGCAGTATACCAAGCCTGAAGCACCGAAGCTTAAGATATCTTCCTCGGTTAAGATCAAGCCTGTTTATGTAAAAGGAGTCATTAGAAATCGAGTTCTGATACGAGAATATCTTGCGCATGACAAAGAGTAATGTGCAATATTTTCCAGTTTTCTGCAGAATCAGCAGAGGGGTTGTACCGTCAGACCAGCCCTGTACCAGTAAAAGTTTTTTGGAAGGACACGACATCGAAATCTGGTGATCGTCACTTCTGATTGTCCAGAATTACTCCACTGCGATTTCCATGGATATTTTAGTTGATTATATTCCGTCCACGTGGTTGTTGCTTCCTTCATATCTGTGTGGATAGCTGATCTTCTAAACCTGATTGCGGTGAAGTATTATACCACCGGGAGAACCTGAATTATTGGGAGATCAAGCGATAAGATGGCTAAGGCGTCGGCCATTTCTTTTGATGTTAACCTACAGTGACCTGGTACCCATACCAATTTCATGTACTTCAGCTGAGACGGAGCTAAAGATCGTAACATCGTGATGGCACGAGAGGTATGAGAAATTGTGATAGCTTTGCATACCGAGAGCGATTCAGTAAATATTATGGCTCTGTTCTCATTCCTCCAAAGTTCGCGCAGTGCCTTGATAACTTCCAGTAGCTCCACTTCAAAAACGGGCAGCTTCACGGGCAGCTTCACGGCAATTGACCAGCCTGGTGTTTGGTAGACTATTCCTACGCCTGCCCTTTCCTCATTGATGGAAGCATCTGTGGCTATTATGTTACGTGTCTGTGTATGCTGTAGAAAATCAACTAGCCTGTTCTCTAAAAATTTGCGGTATTGAAATTTAGATTGTAGAGGAAAGATTTGATCATATTGTTTATTAAAGATATGTTTCGAGATATCAGATGCAATTACGTTCCTAATGTTGACATTTATACTTGTCTGTTTCTTTTGTACATAGATTATCTGCTGTGTATGAAAACGAGGCCAATGAGCGAGAACGATTGAATCTGGGTCACTGATCGAAACGTATTCAGCTCTTCTCACTTGTAAGCTGTGAAGTTTTAGAAATGTTTGTACTGTTAACAAGCAGAATCGACAGACTAATGTAGGAAGACGCGCTTCCTGATAAACAACATTATTTTCTTTAAACCTAGGGAGCCCCAGGCAAAAGCACAGTCCTTCTCACTGCGAGAAAACTAACGGCTTAGTTTTGTGCGCAGGTCCTCCTGAAAACAAGGCACATCCGAATTCTAATATTTGGCGCACATACATTTTGTATACCATTAGCAAGTTGTTCCTACGTACGCCAAATTTGCGATCATTCATTCATCGCAGTAAGCCTAAAGCCCATGGAGCCTAAGCCGTAATGTACCATTACAAAAGCTTCTCCTTGTTCACCTTGTCTTGTCTTGTCTTGTCGCCTAGGAGATCTTGGCTCATACCCACAAGGGGGATTGGCCACACTGTACCTTATAACAAATATTTTTTTGTACAACGCTTGCTAAAAAAGAGATAACTTACATAAGAACAATAATGATGTTCCTTTGAAAAAAAAACGTGAAAAAGTGCAGAAGAATTAGATAAAACAGAATATATAAAACAAATAACAAAAATGAGGAAGGCGGACAGAGAATTTAATATATATGGCAGTACCACTAGCAGCTTATCCTTTCGGTTGCCTGAATGAATTTATGTAGCGCTGACAGAATAGCACTGCGGCCCACACCCAACTGACTGGCTCCAAACGATAATAGGGTGGTTGTATTGACTAGCAATCTGAGCATAACAATCGGTCTCTCAAGAATTATTCGGCGCAGTGAGGTGAAGTGGCGGCATGTGAGAAGAAAGTGATCTACAATTTCCGGTTCATTGCAAACTGCCCATTCGTTAGTTAATGAAAATTCTGATTTGTGGAGATAAAAACTTAACCGAGGAACTCTACAGCGAAAGCTTGTCATGGTCACCTCACATTGACGGGAAAGGTATTTTGTGGTGTTCCATGTCCATTGCAAGTGCCGGAATTCTTCAGATTGTAGGAGTGATGTTTTGTTGATTTTTAAAATAAGCAGGCGTTTGAACCGTTCGGCAGTAATAAAAGGAAACTGTGGAGCTGCTAGCACCACCAGGAAATTCAAAGTTGCCGAAGCGAGCGAATCAGCTATTTCACTTAGTACAACTCCAGCATGCCCGGGGACCCAAATAAACCGAACTTCTCATAGGCTATGCGGTACGAGAGACCAAAATATCCTCAGAAGAGAAGACTGCTTTGTGGACGTTAGATGTGTAAATACAGAGAAAGCATCCGAAATAAGAATAGCTTTTTATTGCTGATAATTTAGTTTTCGAAGAGCCAACGTAATAGCCAAGAATTGTGCGAGATAAATTGGTGCAAGATAAAAGTCGGGCAATCGGAGCGCCAAAGATAACTTAAGCTGATGAGAAAAAATTACCTACTCCAGCCTTCTGAAGAATTTGCGTTGCATCCGTCAAATTTACTACGTAATTCGGAAAATGACTGAGATGGTCTTGTTCACCTATCAGCCCATCACAAAAGCTTCTTTTTGTTCACTTATCAACTGTGGCGCCTGCACATTTCAGGCATAGTTCCTCATCGTCGTCAGCCGCTGAATGAACAATCGGCACTACTTTTTTGCAGATGTTTACCGGATACCACACACCTCAGTATAATGACGAAGGATAGCACAGCAAATGCCAGCATACTACCAAGAAAATAACAATAATGCCGTAGTAGGCACCCAGAAAGTTTGCTTGCAGCAGTCACCAAATGAGTTTTTAGAGAAGGTTCTGTTTCTCGTGTTCATGTTTTTGTTTTGTTATTTGCCACATGCTTCTGACAAGCTTTCGTGTGAAATGGAGTCATTCTTAATATTCGCTTGCTATTTATTCCTTTTATAACTCGTTCACTACATTTTTTGTCTTAATTCAATATTGTCAAGCCTGTTATGCCTTTTTTGTATAATTTCAAATTGTTCTAAATAGATTTGTGTGAACTCAGTCAATAGCAAGTAAGTACTTGTGTGTTTGATTAACTTTATTTCTGTGATAAGCCTGCATTTATAGCAATATTAGATATTCCTTTTTTTTCATAGGTGTGCAAGCTTATTTGCATGTTCTGGGCCATTTTTATTACAAACTTTTCAATATAGGGGCGTATACGTAAATGCCACTTAACACCAAGTCTCTTTTGTTTTTGTTATTTCTTCCCTGTTGACTAGTCATTTTCTATGAACTTTGATTTGAAACAAACATGTCTTTAGTGGAGTCAATACTCTCACCCAGTAATATTTACTTGTTTTGAAAAGCAGTGTGATAAATTTTCTCTCATTCACGTACTTCATTTCTTTCATATGCAGCCAAAGGGTAGACAGGATCCGGCTGGCAATGTCAAGGTCACCACTCTGCTAATCAAGGTACTTTAAACATACTTTTGTATAGAACTGTGCTCCATTAGGGGAATGTTGAGAACTGCCTGGGACCACACTGCTGCTAAAATTTCTACTTTCCGATTGTTAATATCGCCGCAGGCTACATGACAAGCCAGCTTGGAATATGACCTGTGTTTTACTGACAGGGGAAAGCAAAAAGATTTCAGAAGTGTAATCTGATTGATTGATATGTGGGGTTTAACGTCCCAAAACCACTATATGATTATGAGAGACGCCGTAGTGGAGGGCTCCAGAAATTTAGACCACCTGGGGTTCTTTAACGTGCACCCAAATCTGAGCACACGGGCCTACAACATTTCCGCCTCCATCGGAAATGCAGCCGCCGCCGCCGGGATGCGAACCCACGCCCTGCGGGTCAGCAGCCGAGTACCTTAGCCACTAGACCACCGCGGCGGGGCCAGAAGTGTGATCTATAGACAGCTTCCTAACTCTCTATAAAACACTGCCTTACATAAAAAGGAGGTCAGAAGGCACCTGGAATGGCGTACTGGATGTATCCTTCACTATTTTATGTGAATCACGGTTTCAGTAAATAAAACAGCGTTTTACTTGAATCATAGTTTCATATATTACGTGGATTACTGTGCCAGTAATTGAGGCAGCACTTTTCATTGAAACAGGGCTTCATATATTCTTATGCAGATCACCGTTCCAGTAACTGCACCACTTTTATTTGGAACAGGGTTCATTACACTCTTACGTTGAACAATGACTCAAAAATTATTTAGTAAATATAAGTGGTGCACTGTTCCATATACTTTTCAAAGAGTGTGGACCGGGTTTCCAAATACATAAGTGGAACTTTTTTGCTAAACTGTTCCAGCTACCAAGTGGGTCCTAAGTGGATCCAGAGTAAGCGTAAAATGTCAGTGAGCGTGTGCACGCGCTGCTCGAAATTCATGCTGCAGGCAGCGTTGATGACGCAATATCCTTCGCTGTTTTATGACACCAGTTCTGTATAAGGCCCTATTTTTCTTTATATTGTGTGGGCTTGCTTCTTCTGTGAAAATCGTTATGTAAGCTGAGGGAACTTTAATTAAATTAGAGGTAAATTAGTTTCAACTATCTATATCAATAAAAGCCTTCGTATGCTCTAAACACAGAGGTAGCTGCTCCAAAATCACATTTGCATGCTACAAAGGCTGATCCAAAATGCTGGAAGGGATTGTCACCACTGCTATCACGACCAATGAAAAAAACATTGTGTACGCTGTACACATAGGTCGAAAATGTACGGGGGATTCACAGTTACCTGAATAATTTGCCTGAGCTTCACGTACTCATAATTGTTAACTTTGTAAACATGCAGTGATTTATTTACACAAAAGTGCTTTATGTGAAGGTCTCCCACGGTTCCACTGAGGATATATCACTTTATTTTATTTTCCTTTTATTGAGGTTATTATGATTACATTTCATAAAATTCACAACACTGATTAGACCCATAGCCATAATCTAGTAGGGGGTCTAACCGGAGAAAGTATACAAGCAAAATACAATTTGTATAAAAATTCAGAATATGAAAAAAACGAACAAAATTGCAAGAAGATATCATTGGGATTTAAGGTGACGTAAATGCTTGAGAGAACGTACAGAAATGTATAAGGAACACATTGTGGCACTTTGTTCATAAATAATCAAATTACCAAGTACAGACAAAACATTAAACTATGCGTAAGGTTTAGTACATGTTCAATACTATTGTTCTTTATGCAGCGTTCACTATGGGCGTTTTCAGTAGGTGAAAGATTAAAATTCCGCAATATCATGCATCTAGTGTCGTGGGACGAGGATGAAAAGATATATACATCGAAGGGTACACTGTGTGCAATAATATTACTGGTGGTGACTTCGGATTTACACTGCCGTGAGTTATCAAAAAGTAGAATACCCAACTTGTGAAACAAAGACGCACTGGGTTCATTATATGCCGCATAGTCTATTATTCTAAGCGCACGCTTTTGTAATATGCGCTTTTATAATATCCTTCCTGGGTATGACGTTGTGAAACATGTACCAAGAAACAGCAAAGAGTAACTTGAGAAAAAGTACTGTCTTTGGGAATCGAAAAGCTATGACCCTTTCCACGTGTTCGGATGCGTATGATTCAGAACAAGGCGTGGTCACTCATTCACCCGCGCTTCTTTCCTTGATTGAGCTGGTCTCTATGTCTTTCACGGCGAGTGTGCATAGAAGTTACAGAGAACAAGTAGGTCAGTTCGCCCGCTGCATGTGCCGCGCTTCTCACACACCTGCAACAATTGTGACAGTCGTTAGTACTCGCTCGTCCTATGTATAATTGCGCACTCGTTCTATGCGTCCTCCTTTGAGCCTGAGAGTCATTTAAGTGTCGATTTGTGGCAGTTGCTTGTGCTCGTCCTTCGTATACTCTTTTTGGTGCATTCTTTCTGCTTGAAAAATGGCTGGAAGTTTCTAGCGGCTTGCCGTCCTCGGCATGACAATACCATAGGTTACTGGAACATTCAATTGTTCAACATTGTGGCAAAACAATGCGCACAAAGTCTCAACTGTCTCTATGAGAACACATCACACATTCTTTTTGCACCGATTCCTGTCATGGAGAGATCAGCCATGATTTTTTACATCAATATCTGTCTTTGCACATACATCATCCTTGAAATTTTGCGGACGAGGAATGCGAGAGGCAGCTTGCGATGCCGCTGCATTATTCCGCGAGAGGGAGCCAGCAGTGGGTTGTGTTTGCTAGTATTACCATATGTATATGGAGTGACAGAATTTTCACACCTGAAAATTGTAGATGGCAGGAAGCATCAGGATAAAAGAGGTGGGCAAACTGACGATCGTGAATAGCGCGTCACCTGAGTTTCGAAAATATAAATAACATACTGTGAATACTCAATGAGAGGAGCTTACGTTGAGGAGGCTTCGTGTTGGGGGGTGCATACCCCATCCGTGACAACCCTTTGGGCGCAAACGTACCGAGGCCCGTATGGCACATCATGCCCACTTCGTGGCGCCCCGATCCAAAGTGTAACTGCCTCATACTACTGTGGACTTACACTGGTCTTTATTTGATCATTGCCGTCACCTCCGTGCAAGAGGTCTTAGGTCTGGCCGGCCACCGAACTTTGACCGCTGGCTTCGTGGACCACACCACCATTCTTTGCTAGACATCATACATGAAGAAAATTTATATGTGTATTTCTGTGAAAATCTTTATGCCTAGGGGCATACTTTCAAAATAAAAAAAATCACACCTTCCTTCGTAACCGCTCGTTGAACATCTTCAAGATTGAAAAACATGAAACAACAGACATAAGTAAACAGGTGGAAGACAACTGAACTTTGTTGCCTGCGTAGGCGTATTGCCGCACGCGCAACGCCAATCCAAATAGTAGCTTCACATCGTTTCTTGGTGCGCACACAACCATGCACCAAAAAAAAAGAACGTCCATGTGTGACACACTTCGCACAAAACTAAACCGGAATGCCTAAAAAAAGCCATGAAAACAAGCAGCGACATCAGGCCCATAGTCGTTTCCGTCCCATGTATAAAGAGCTCTGCTCATCGGTTGTATTCATGCACGGAACAACTGTTAATTTTCCTCTAATAATTGCGACAAGCACGACGTGCAGATATGCCTTAATGAGGATCGCTTTCGTTTAGCTGCATACCATAGCTAATACATATATGTACTACTTAAAAGTTATGCCCAGCGTGTCATATGTGATGCCTTTATATATTGCTACTGAGAGGACGCGTGGAAGAAGAGGAAAACGAGGTTGGCACGAGTGGTGGTCTGCAAGAACCCTGGACTCTCGCATGCCAACCTCGTTCTCCTCTTCTTCCACTTCTCCCCTCAGTAGCAATATATAAAGGCATCACATATGACACGCTGGGCATAATTTTTAATTAGTACATATATGCCTTAGCTATGGATGCAGCAAAACAAACGATATATATTTCTTGAAACTATACAACTCAGCTCACACAAATTTTCTCTTTAGTAGAAGGTTTATTACCTGTCTATTCTGTTTACAAAAAAGACAAATCACTGAAAAGGAAGTTATTCATTTATAATATTATAGAATTACAACGTGCTTGCATAGAAATAACATTGATAATGAAAGAACCCAAAATAATACACCAGACTCTTACCTGCAGGATAAATGCAGCCAAACTGTCTGTTGCACTCTGCAAAACAATCGGTCACGTTCACAGTATACCTCAATACTTGAGACAGATTTACTCATTCGTATAAAAAGAATGACCGCAAACCGCATCAACTCAAGACAGATCCACTCATTCATATGCAAAATCATAGTGAATTATACTTATAGCGCACTTCTTTGCAGCACGATTTGTTTCTGTTGGATTGATCACTGCCCAGCTAGAAGCCCCCAAAACGGGAATCAGCTATGAGCAGTCAAGAGAGCCCGTGATTGGGCGGTTAGGTTTTACCTGCTCGTACTAGATGGGCCTAGGGAATACTTGGCACTGATCGGCCAGTGAAAACTAATAATAAAGCTTGAACAACGAACCAACACCACTTTTGGCAAGGCTAAGCAATTTAACCGACTGGGTAGCTTTCAACGTACTTTGCTGACTATTCATGTATATTTTACAGAAGCTGTACACTTGCTGCCAAAATTGCTACTCGCTGGATTGTCAATAAATGCGCAGTGGCAACTACAACTTTATTGATAATCCAAATTCAGTATTGTACTAGCAAAATCTCGCAGTGCTGTCAGGAAACCAAATGTTCTGCGGTAACACGAATGCGGCTTATATTCCAGCTATGTTATATCTATTCTGTGCTAGCTTATATGCACATTGCGGAGCGTTTTAGTGAGAGTACTGCAATTACGTACTTTCACGGCTTGTTTGATGTTCTGAACCAAACTGTGGGCCATAGTGGTATTAAAGCGGCTTCTACGTCCCCCAATAAGTGATCACTATGCAATATAAGAACGAAAAAAAATGTGCCATGAACAATTGTTTGCTCCACCGACCACGAAAGCCAGCTGGGTAATTGTGTCAAATGTGATGTATAAGATTCTACACACGCGTAGAAAGATATACGTGGGCCTGACGAGAAGGTTTCCCAATCAACTGAGAGTACAACAAATAGGCGATGAGAATGGTACAGGGGTACATAAGCTCGCATTTCCCAGATTGCAGGTGCCAAACGAAGTACCGTGAAAACAAAGGTGGTTCCAATGCACAATAACTATTGGGCGTGGGCAAGTGATTGCGAGGCATCCAAGATTATCTGCATCTCGTAAAAAGTGTATCAGCTATACATACACGCACACACACACACACACACACACACACACACACACATATATATATATATATATATATATATATATATATATATATGTGTGTGTGTGTGTGTGTGTGTGTGTGTGTGATGTATGCAGCGATGGTTGACAGAAGCAGAGAAGGAAGATGTGCAGAATAGAATAAACATGGCGTATGAGCCAGGCCCCATCAGCCACTCATCAACTACAGTTCTCCGCATGACACCCTGAGCATACATGAACTACCGTACAAGCGCCTAGCATTACACATCGACCAGCATCATGTGAGAAGCACCTACTGACCTTCCCATTCCCAAGTACACCGGAGCAGCGGACGATGGATTCGTACAAGACTGGTTCGACCTGTTCGATTTCCCCGCTACCACTGCATCTTGGTCGGAACGGGAAATGTTTACGAACTTTAGTGACTACGTCTCCGGTGAGGCCTTCAAGTTCTACCTAATCCACATTTTTCAAGATTACGAGTCATGGTAAAAGATCAAACAAGAAATGATCGTTTGGTTTAAAGAATAGAATGACGACTAGGACGAAGACTTGCTTACAAAAAACCATCCACAGACAACCGCATTCCGCCGTCACAGTCCACGCTAATTTCTCAAGGAAGGTAGCTTTCCACCAGGTTTCTGTTCACGGAAGCCGGTATTTTCAAAGTCGTCACTCCAGCACATGAAACGAGACGTTGCTTACCCACCTCATGCACTTCATTTTTTCGTCTCACATACGTTGTCCACCACCCGGTTTTCTCTCACGCGGCTCTTCAAGCGCTCCTGACGCTCACCGTTTGCCTCATAACGACGTCGTGATCACGATTGACGAGTTGACACACCGAGAAAATACCCAGTCGAGCCATGCTCCTTCCGCACGGGTTCATGCATCACCGTACGTTGCATACACACTCGACAGTCGAAGCAACACCGAAGGCTCAGACGCATCGAAGACCACAGAATGCCATGCACAAGGGCCTCTCATAGTGAAAAGTGTAGAACAAGCTTCCGAAGTACTTTATATCAACTCTGAAGCATCATCTTCATTGCCTGAGCTGCCTGACGCCCCGCCACGGTGGTCTAGTGGCTAAGGTACTCGGGTGCTGACCCGCAGGTTCCAGGATCAAAACCCGGCTGTGGCGGCTGCATTTCCTATGGAGGCGGAAATGATGTAAGCCCATGTACTGAGATTTGGGTGCACGTTAAAGAACCCTAGGTGGTCGAAATTTCCGGAGCCCTTCACTACGGCGTCTCTCATAATCATATAGTGGTTTTGGGACGTTAAACCCCACAAATCAATGAACTGCATGACAACAGCTCACAGTCTACCAGCTGCCGACTGAAGACCCCATTAGGTTGTCATAAAAACCAGCGCGATGCTCAAGAAGGGCTTCCACCCCAATACGTTCCACAGCAACGTCAGCAATGGCAGCAAAAGCAAGTCCGTGAATTGCAGACACTCCAACGTACACACCAACAAGGACGACGACACAAAGCAAGCCTCCTAAAACAAATTAAAGAAGCGAGGCAACTTCGCATGAGAGATCGGCGCCAGAAACGCATTTGGCATGAAATATCAAGACTGCGCCTACGATTACAGCTCCGGAACCTCAGGAAACGCCGAACAAGACAAGACGTCACTAGTACTACCACGCACAGATTCAGAAATCATCCCATTAGTTTACGACGACGTAGCCAATGCCACAGAAAACTACGAAAGAAACTGAATGTTATAATCTGTACGACGCACTAAAATAGACATAATTCCTTGAACTTCAGTTCTTGTACACGCAGACTGCAAGCACTAATTCTGTCTCAGCCGCGACGCAGAATACAGCGCGTACGACAGAGGATTCGGCGCCTACGACATTCGACCTTCAAGTGCTTCAAGCACTTCCAACCTTGTTCGTTCCTCGCACCTGCTCAAGTCATGTCATGGCCAGTGCAGTTTTGCAACACGCGGCTATCTTCTCCAGAACACCACAGCCAACCTCGCCCACCAGAACTCCCCCATTCACCGGACTGCTGCACTCTTTTATAAAGTTTTTTGAGTTTACAAAACACCACTGGGACATGAAACCAGTTGTGCATTTTCACATTTGTGACTTCTCAACCTCACCTTGTTTACTTTTTTTTCTTTGTAATTCACGCCATCTTTCGGGGGAGGGGGAATAATGTGACGTATAAAGCGATGGTTGGTAAAAGCAGAGAAGGAAGAAGTGCAGAATGCACTTCTTCCTTCTCTGCTTTTTCTTTGAGAATGAAGAAGTGCAGAACATGGCGTATGAGCCATGCCACGTCACCCATACATCATAGCGTCACATATCTATGCAGAAGAATACCTTCAGATGCGACAAGGTTATAAATAGAAATATATGCGCTTTTACAGCGCAGGAACCAAAGCAGCAGGAACCAAAGAAGCCTTCGCGCTCTAAAAACAAACCCCATCGAAAGAGACCGGTAGTCACGACACCGTGTTGTCACTACCTGCCTCCGAGCGATGGGAAGAGGCAAAACGGACTTTCCTCCTCTCCTGCTATTGCCCTTACTTCCGGCAAGGGACAGAACACCATCTTAATTGTTTTCGCAATGCCTACCGCTGCCCAGCAATAAGAACCCTCCCGAAGTTTGCGCCTGCCTTACATTTTCGCCAGCCCCAGCCCCTGCGGTGTTCCCGCTGCCACCGCATCAGACACCAAACCGCCACCTGCTCGCGAGACCAACCATGCCTGCGCTGTGGCGTCAAACACGGCAGGGGGCGTGTGCAGCACAACATTCTCAATGGATAAATTGTAGCAATAAACAATCCGCAACCGAGCTGCGCTTCACTTCTTGGCAGCGCCAGCGCATGGCCGCGGTCACCACAGCCTCATCTGACAGCACCGTGACTTGCCGTCAAGCCTTGCAACACACCAGGTTGCTTGGAGTCATGCGACGACCATCATGGATGGCTGCTTCTGGGATGAGCTCATCGGTACCAGCGGCGTGGCTCCGGAAGCCACCCTGCGATCTACATCGAGATCGCCCGTCGTCCCCCTGAAGACGGCAACGGCTTTGTCCGCGTCTGAACCCGCTGTGATTGTCGTCACTACGCGCTCTACGACGCCGCAGACACAAGGTGCTTCATCGCATCTGCTGGCTGCTGCCGCCGTCTCAAAGAGTTCGACGACCACGCCACCCGCACCCTCGACGCCACCGACCTGCACCAACCTCTCGACAAACACAAAGACTGGCGCACTCATTGCTGCATTACGCGTGCTGTGATCCCGATGTTCCTCTTTGACACTCCACAGTGACGGATTTGTGTAGTGGCCCTCCTCTTTGTGAGAGCCTTATGAAAAGAGCAACCATCAGGGTCAACTGGACTTACTTGTGAGTTTGAAAGGCCCAACTTTCTTAATCCCCACGTTAGTTCGTGCGCATCACTGGTACCTTGACCTTTTCGGTCTCCTGCACGTAGCATTGGTTTGGACGCTGCTGGGCAAGTAGGTTTAATGAGTCGCATTGCCAATTTTTCCGCCCTGTTTTTTCTTGCCATCTGAAACCTACATAACTGTCCATTCAGCTGACGTTTGGACGGGAGCCCCGTCTTTTCAAGGCATAATAATATTTGAACATTTTAATTTCAAAACAGAAGGAAAGGGGACAAAAGAAAAATATTAACAACAACAAGAAAGGGAGAAAGAAACGTTAGAAAGAAGCAAGAGAGACGCGGCGGGATTAGAAAGGAACAGACTAAGGCGAACGTAAACGAGCAGTGCCATCTTTGTCAAAAATACCTCCCACGCACCCACCCTTACCGCAAGTGGACAATGTGATCACCGTTTTTGTATTCCATCTTCCGGTGTAATTCGCTGGCAGCTTGCCCTCCTTTGAAGTTTACGACAAATCGGTGGGAGAGCTTAAGCGCTTCAAGTGCATGTTGGTGGCATCGGAAGATATATATAAGGCCGGTAGTTGTGGCGCCGCCATCGATATTCATTATATGCATTGGCTACTGTCATTGAAGCAAAAAAGAAGCAAAAAAAGAAAAAAAAGAAAAAAAGGGGCCAGGGACTTTACGACATCAGGGACCACTTATCTCTGCGTTCCGGCTCTGCTTGAAGC